>PVJI01010328.1:0-60943 GCA_004026765.1 Micronycteris hirsuta | reverse complement strand
TGATCTCATGCTGACAGTGCTGGGAGTGGCAGAGAGTCCTGTCCCAGGACATGAGTGGCCACTGCTGCGGGTCCTCCCTGAGGAGCATGCAGCAGGTCCGAGGCTGTTTGCAGACTCCGGAGCTTGCACCCCACCCCGCAGAGCCGCCTGGCATCCAACCCCTGCCTGCACCCCCTTGTGTTAGGTCCTTTGGACCCTCCCGTGGGTGCCCAGGGAGGTGCAGACTCCACATCCCCACGTGGCTGCCAACCAGCTCCTTCCCCAACAGTACGTCCACACACCTGCACGACCTGCCCCCTTTCCCCCCACGGTGCCCTAAACAGGGGGTGGAGGCAAAGGTGGGCTTCAGGGGCTGTGAGTGTGGACACGGGGGAGGAAGAGGAGATTTGGCCCCAGGTAGCCGTCCTTCATCAGAGGGCAGGGCAGGCGCAGTGACATCCCAGGGCCGTGTGGGTACCCGTGGCTCACTCCCAGCCCTTCCCCGGGCCTGGCTGTTTCCCGTAACTCCAGGATTAGCGATCAAGACACGTGGATTAGAGACGGAGCCGAGGGGAGGAGGACACTCACCGGAGGCTTTAGGTGGCTTCTGAGCCTTCAGAGTGTGTCTGTTCAGTACTTGTCTGTTCGGTTTGTTTGTCTTTTTAATTTTTTTTTTTATCCTCACCCGAGGACATTTTTTCATTGCTTTTAGACATCGAGAGGAGAGAGAGAGAGAAACAGCGATCAGTCACTCTCTTGTACCCACCCCGACCGGGGATCAAATCCGCAACCCGGGTATGTGCCCTGACTGGCATTCGAACCCGTGACCTTTTGGTGTATGGGACGACGCTCCAACCAACTGAGCCACACCGGCCAGGGCTGTTCAATCTTTATTAGGTTCTTTAGGTGTTTAGCCTGAGCAATGCGCATAGAAGATGCAGAAAGTCTTAGGAGATACAAGAAAGTTTGTCAGCGAACACCTGTCAGTGCCCCAGCCTTGAGGAAAAAATAGCAAAACTGAGCACAGGGTCTGGAGAATGCATTTGCCTGCTCCCCCAGAAGGTCTGCTTCTGGTTTGCTGTGCCTGCCACTGTGTCTCCAGCAACTGAAACAGTGAGGACGCTGAACAGCTACTTGTTGAATGAATGTATGGGTGAGTGTGTGCGTGCAGGAATGAATGAATGATGGGTGAATGAATGAATGAGTAAATGATGCAGGGAGGTAAACCTCCCTTGGCCGAGAAGAGCCCCCCCCCCATTCAGCCCAGCTCGCTGCCCTAATAACACCCTGCTGGTGGCGACCGCACAGCAGGAGGGGCCGGGGTGGGGGAGGGCGCTATGAATCAGACAGAATCTCTGCCCTCTGGGCACTCCCAGTCCAGCGGGGAAAACGGACAACAGGGGCCGATGTCGTCGTGCGTGGGGAGAGCAGTGTGCACGCACAGGAGGACACGGGGACAGGGGCTGGGTGAGCCCGGGGACATCGTGCGGTGCTTAGGAGCAGGGCTCCGCGCGTCCCAGGCAGATCCGAGTGAGTCCCAGCTCTGCCCAACTTGGCTGAGTGCCGCAGACAGCCTCTGCTTTCGTTCCCGTCTCCCCACCGGGCTCGATGCTCCTCTCCTCGTTCCGCGGGGCGGCGACAGAGAGGACTCACGCCACACGCTCGGCCCAGGTCCCGAGACGGGATACACGTTAGCGACGGTGTCACACACGCACGTGGAAGAGACACACCGCGAAGCGGGACCCTGACTCTGGGATGGCGGGATGCAATAGACCCGTCACTTACACAGTTCAGTTCTCACCATCACACACCAAGTAGTGACAGACGGTTTTCAGCAGTCGCTGTTCCTATTTCTTCCTTTCCGCGTCCTTCCCGGCGCAGCCCTGCTCGGAGCCAGAGGAGCGCGGGGCTCTCAGTTCATCCTCGTGCTGAGAGACGGCACAAGAAGGTGGTCCTACGATGCAGGTGGACTGGGGCTGGGCGCCAGCTCTGACACCCCCAGGACGTGTCCTTAAAGCCACTTCCCTCCCGGAGGCAGAGTTACTGCAACCGCGATGTGATAGCATCTCGCCCGCAGCTCCAGGTGGAGCAAAGAGACACCCTCCGCCCGGCACCTACCACAGTGCCTCGCCTTTCGACAAGGGCGCAGCCGCCGTGTGGATGCGATTTCTCGCCGGGACGGAAGGGGCTCCGTCGGAGCTGCGGACCACACACGAGGCTGGCCGGGCGTGCTCCTGCGCTGGCGAGAGGCACGGAGCAGGGCAGACGTGCGGTTCCCCGTGAGGGGAGCAGCCAGCCCCTCTGCTGACTCTCCGTGTGGTTTGTGAAGGGGTGAGTGAGGCAGACAGGGAGGCCTGGGGTTGGGGGGGGGACAGAGTTGCAAGGGTTTTGCCTTTAGCGACTAAAGGAACTACACCCCAGTGAGAAAGAACAGGTTGTGATGTACAGAGGTCAGAAACTTTGGGGAGAAAGCAGTCATGTTATTTTGGAATTTACACAGTTGAAGCAAGGGCAGCCGGGTCAGGGAGCGAAGCTTCTGCATCAGACAGAAGGAGGTGGACTCCCAGCCTGACCCCTTATCAGCCCAGGGACACTGAGGTTGGCCTCATCCGGGGAGGGGTGAGCAGAGCAACATCCACCCGACGGGATTAGCGTGGAGGCGGCCACGCAGTAACACCACACCAGGGGGCAGGAGGTCACGAATCGCTGGGTCAGGAAAGCCGATGCCACACACTTTGGTGAAGACATAGTTTTAACCCTGGAAGGAAGGTCATCTCACCAGGGAAAAGTCGAACAGCGTTTATTTGCACGTGTTTACCACCCCACCACCCCCCATCCCACCCCCGTCTGCAAAGCCAACGTGCCTCACCCCGCAATGCTGCCCCATCCAACTGCCGCCCCCTCCCTCCATCCCCGGTGTGGGGAGGCCTCTGCAGCATCTGCTCACTCAGTCCCTCCTCCCTACCCTACCATCTGCCTGTCCCCCTCCAGGGGAGCTGCCCTTGCCCAGGTCACACAGGGACCCTCCAGTGGTCTCATTCAGCAACTTCCTCCTAGTTCCCACCTCCCCAGGCAGCATTTCTATTGTAATCAGAAAACATTGGCCCCTGGCTGGGTAGCTCAGTTGGTTCGAGTGTCGTTCCGATTCACCAAGATTGAGGGTTCGATCCCTGGTCAGGGCGCATACAAGTCTCAAACAATGAATGCATCAGTAATGGAACAACAAATCTCTCTCTCTCTCTCTCAAATCAATGAATAAAAACATAAAAAACATTGATTATGTACCTGCCCTGTAGGGGGCACAAAAAAACTAGAGTAACTATGAAATAGTCAACTACTTCCTCTTTTCTTAAAATCCTCTTTTTTTTTTCTTGGTTTTTACGTTACTTTTCTTTCTTCCTCCTATATTGTTTGCTGGCTCACCTTCCCCAATCACTTTAAATCAGGTTTCATTTTAACTTCCTTCTCATCCTCGCTGACAGGCTCCTTCCCAACGAGCTAATGATCAAATCCAGCCCAGATTTTTCTCCAAGGCTATTGATCCTCATTTCCTGCTTCCAATGGGCATTTTCAGCTGAGATTCACCTGCACCTCAGGTGCCCAAGCCGACCTGTTTCGAAGGGCCTGGGAGGCCCCCCTGCCTTCTCCTTCTTACCAGCTCCCTCCTGACCTGGGTTCTCACCTCCTGGCCTCGCTGCCTGGAACATGCTTTTCCCTCTCAATCTGGTTCCTATTGGTCATCTTCTCAGGCCCTCAGATCAGCTGGTTGCCATTTCAGAAATGCAGATTTCTCGGGACCCACCTCAGACACCCTAAATCAGAACCTTGGGGGCGGGGGTAGAGGGGAGTCGTGGAATTGTACATTTTTATGAAGCTCGCCCGGTGGTTACAAGGCATTCTCAAGTTGAGAAAGGAGAGGATATACTCTAGACGCATTACAGCAACAGTTGGCAGGAGTTAATGATTGTCTGGGCTTGGAATGTGAGGAAGAAGGCAGGGAGTAAAGCCCTTTCCGGAAGCTGAACCTGGGAGAATGAGGGACCGGTGCGTGAACTGCAGGAGACGGAACGGATTTCTGTGGGTAAGGGAATTAATTCCATTTTTCTACCTTCAGCTGGACATGCTAAGGAGGCCCTGGGAGGAAATGAATAAAAATACTGCCAAGGTCTTCTCTGAAATTCATGATTTGTTTAAATTCAAAGCAATCTTTTATTCTCTTCCCCTGCCTACTGTTGAAACCCCAGTTGTGACCCCAACGGCGGGACGATACCTGGGGTCTCGAAGCGGATT
This sequence comes from Micronycteris hirsuta, assembly GCA_004026765.1. Classification (NCBI taxonomy): domain Eukaryota; kingdom Metazoa; phylum Chordata; class Mammalia; order Chiroptera; family Phyllostomidae; genus Micronycteris; species Micronycteris hirsuta. Next base: position 56,674 of record PVJI01010328.1, on the reverse strand, counting down.
GGTCTGCGTCGGCGCTGATTAGCAACAGGGAGAAGGATCTGGACTTAAATTAAAGCATGAGCTGAAAAAGAAGCTACTAATTAGAGCTCAAATTTATCAGCACATCGCCTCTGTTTTCTAAAACAATTATCCTAATTTATGTTTTTGAATCGCAAAAGGAATAGTTCCCTCTGAACTCCCACCTCCTACTTGCCAAAAATATTTAATCCTTCTGGGAGAATCTTTGGGAAAGGGTCTCTTATTGGCACAGTTGTTTATTGGTATCTTAAAATCAATCACACAGTACAACGTATTGATAAGTCCCTTTTCCATGGAGTCAACGCCGCGATCAATTGAAAAAGCGAGATCCAATTAATAAGAGAGAAAGTGTTTCCAAGTTGTTCCTCTGATGAAGTTAACCCACTGAAATCTGAACCCAGAAATTACAGCTCGGTCTTCACACGGTCTAGCAACATAGGAAATTGTAGCTGGACCCGAGCTCTCCTATCCCAAAGAGAGTTAGAGATAAATAGTAACGGAGCCGCTGCCAGTCACCACTAGCATAGACGTTTCTGTGTTAACACTTGCATTTCAGGACCCCGTGTGTTCATAGATATGAAACTATTTAAACTTGCTGTCACATTCCTGCATGGCCTTAAATCAGCAAAGCCTGGGCTTCTGCCATGACTGGATCCAAATGTTATTTTCTAAAGAGAAGGGCTGCAGGAGCGGGGACGTGTCAGGCAATTCATCAGGAGAGAGGAGGACAAGACGCCAGACAAGCCCTGGAGTCTTTAGGGCACGTTAGGTACTTAACCCTTTCCGTAAAATAAAAAGGATTTTTTTTAATATGAAAAAAAAATTATTTCTGAGTTGCATGGTTTCTTCTCGGGGTAAAGAGCGTTTGGAGTCCTGAACTGTCACTTAACAACTAGAGGTCAATAGACCCTGGCCAGGTAGCTCAGTGGGTTAGAGTGTTGTCCTGATACGCCAAGGTTGCAGGTTCAATCCCCGGTCAGGGCACACAGAAGTATCAAGCAATGAGTGCATAAGTAGGTAGAACAACAAGTCAATGTTTTTTCTCTCTTTCTCTCTTTAAAAAAAAGTGAGAGAGAGAGATGGAATAGATCTTTAGAGCGCTAGTGAGCCAACCAACGGAGCACCTTCCTCTGCCACAGAGAGTGTGGAGTTGGGGGGATTTGGCCCCCGGACCAGGCCGGTGGCAGAGCTGGGAGCGCTTCCCTGGGCTCCCAGGTCCCTCCCCTCATGTGAGGCCACCGTCTGGAAACTCCCACTTCTGTACATACTGTTAAACTACACAAAACAGTGCTGCGGATTCCCGAGGTAGCTGACGGGCTCCATCATAGCTCACTGGGCCAAGTCCCCAAACCCTGGAGTAAAATGTAGACGGCATATATCTCATCACGCTCGGTCTAAAGTAAGTGTTTTTAAGTGAAAACAAGGATCTCCCTGTTCCGCTGCAGAGATGGCGGTTGTGTACGAGGGTGTGGGTGCGGGGTGTTGGATGCGTTCAGCGTAACAAGGGTGTGAGTGAGCAGGACCTTCCGTGTGAAGGTCGGCGTGTCGGAGACACAGAGGAAGGCACAGGAGTGACAAGGGGCCGGCTTCAGGGGCTCACCCGCTGCGAACAAGACAGACGGCCAAGCACGCGCCGCGGGGCTGAGCGCGGCACAGAGGGGACAGTGCCCCTGCACGAAGCCTCTTTATTACAAGAATGAATTCTAAAGTCGGGTTCGGGGAAATCCTACTCTGTTGTACAGTAACTTTCTAACTGTAAATACAATGACAAGAGTTCTGATAACATGGGACAGCTTATAAGAGGGAATTACATTCACGGAAATGACCCTTTGTAACATTCACTCCACATTTAATGTCCACTAGGATATTTACAGAATTATGGACACGGAACTAAATGTTTTTATTTACCTGAAAAGAGAACATAAAGAAATTGTGTGAAGACCAAATGATCATCTGCTTGGTGCTAAAATATCATTGCTTTTTTTTGTTTTCCAATTGCGGTTGACGTGCAGTATCATTTTGTATTGGTTCAGGTGCACAGCACAGCGGTTAGACAATCACACATTTTACAGAGCGTCCCCCGCGATGCTTCCAGTGCCCACCTGGCACCACACATAGTTATTACATGTTATTGTCGCTATTCCCTGTCCTGTACTTTACATCCCTGGGACTCTTCTGTAGCCACCAATTTGTACTTCTTAATCCCTTCCCCTTTTTCCCCCCACCCCCCAGCCCCACTCCTGCCTGGCAACCACCAGTCTGAGGGGCCCATTTCATGCCGACAAGCGTGCATTTCGCCCCAACTCTGATTTCACCATCTTCACATGGACACACTGACCTCGATAGACTGAGATGAACAAACGCTAGACAATTGGGACTCCGCAGAGGCCATGGTTAAATACTGACCAGTGTGACATTTGCAGAAGGTGTCACAGAAGAGATGGGTTTTGAAGGATGAATAGGAGTTCGATGGAGATCCTCGGGTGGAGGGGGGTCAGGGAGCAGAGCATTCCAGCCAGGAGGCACACGTGCTCCGTGGCATCACATGTTTAGGGAACGGATATGGATTACAGGCTCTTGGACTTTAATGGGCGTCTGCATCACCTGAAGCACTGGCTAAAACATTTTGTCACCCTGGCCGGATGCTCAGTCAGTTACAGCACCGTCCTGGTACACCAAGGCTGCGGGTTTGATCTCCAGTCAGGGTGCATACAAGAAGCAACCAATACATGCATAAATAAGTGGAACAACAAATTGATGTTTCTCTCTCTCTCTCTCTCTCAAATCAATAAGTTAAAAAAAATTAAAAATTTGTCACTGGACTTTAAGCCCAAAGTTTCTGACAATAAATCTGGGGTAAGGCCCAAGACATTGAGCTTCTAGCAAGTTCTCTGGTCTAGAACAGAAGTAGAACACCCCATGCAACTTCATGCATGACAAAAAAAAAAAAAAGAAAAAAAGGATTTTCTCAAGTTCTTACTTTGCAAAGCGGGGTGTGGGGCCAGCAGCGCCTGCGTGACCTGGGAGATGGTTCTAGGAGCTGACTCTCTGGGCGCCCGCGCAAGTGTGGCAAGTGCAGCTCAGTTCAGCCCACTGGTTCTCATTCCTGGCCCTGGTCTGAGAATCGCCGGTGGAGGTTTTCCAAAACGCTCGTGGCCAGGCCCTCCCTTCACAGACCCTGATCGAACTGATTTAGGATCCGGCCCGGGCATGGGTTTGGTCTCCCAGGGACTGGAATATGCGGGTCCTGGCCGCAGACGGATGCTCTAGCTGTGACCCTCAGGTGGACAGAGGGCTCCTTCTGAGTTGACTACTCGAGAGTTTGAAACAAGCCAAAAAGCTGCAGAGGTGGCACTAACTGCGGAGAGTGTCACTGGGGCAGGGACAGACAGTTCCCCCCCCTTTGTGCCCCTCCCTGCCGCCCCACAGTGCTCGGCCCTTTTCCATCCTCCCGCCAGACCTCCCGTTCTGCCTTTTACTCTCTCTCTCTCTCTCCCTCTCTCTCTCTCTCTCTCTCTCTCCCCATCAATGATATAACTATCACATTAGTTACCTGAAAAAAATACGTTCCCCACGAGCATACCATTTTAGTATGAAAAGTACTTTAGCATGCGCCATCTCATTAGGTAATATGACAAGGAGAGCGTTTAAAAGCCCTGGCATTTATCTAATGAAGGTAAATGATCTTGGTCTGTCATTGAAATTAACAGGTGGATTCAATGGTTTAGATTTTTCTCTCAAACAAAAACCAATACCGACTGCTAATTACAATGCTTCCTATTTGCCTGTGGCTTTTGACTGACCCACCTCCCCCCCCCCCACCAAACACACACACCTTGAACTTGACCCTAAACAGAGGAGGGAGGCTCTCACCCTACCGCCTGGGACGGACGTGTGTCTGCAGCCAGTATTCTGAGAGTGCCCGGAGCATGTGCACATTCGATTGTGTGGTCTTCTGGGACAGTCTGGTCCGTCCAAACGGCTTTGCCATGTAATAAAAGCCATTAGCACTGAACTTCAAAAGCATTAGGCTAAGTGAAAGAAGCCAGACACAAAAGACCACCTATTGTATGATTCCATCTGTATGAAACGCCCCGAAAAGGCAAATCTACAGAGACAGAAGCTAAATTAGCGGTTACCTGGGCCTGGGGAGAGAAGTACGTGCAGATGGGCACTGAGGGGTTTTTCGGGGGGCAGGGAGTGATAGAAACGTTCTAAAATTAGATTACGGCTACAGATGCACAACTTTATAAATACGCCCCAGACCTTTGAATTGCACTGGTAAAATGGGTGAATTTCATGGTATGTAAGTTATACTTCAATAAAGCTACTTAAAAAATAACAAAAGCAAAAGCAAAAAGATCAGGAAGAAGTATTCATCCATCCTCAAACAAGCTTTTCCCACCCTCCCCTCCTCTAAGAATGCGTGATGAACAGGAAGGAGCAAAAAGTGTAAATGCAGACGAACTTATTTAAGAAGACAATATATTTACATGCCCTATGGTTTGATAGCATTTTTATTTGCCTTAAAGTAGTGTTAGCTTTGGCAAGGCGAGGAAAAGAGGGGCCGGGAGGAAAGTGGAGACAGAAAAAGAAATAAAAGCCATTGTAAGTTGCTAGGACGAGCTGCCGGGAAGCTTCTGGCCGGCAGGGAGGCAGAGCTGCGGTAAAGGGTTAACCCCGCGGGTGCAGACATCTGGCAGGAGGCAGGGCGTTGGCAGAGCCCGGTCCACCCGCCCGCCCGCCCGTACCAGTCTGTACAGGGGAGCTGTCCCGCCTGCTGATTTATCACTCCCTCATGTCACGGGGATGGGATGTTGAAACTGTGGCTAGAATGTGAAATACGAAAAACACGAAGATTATGATTTAGCGTCTGGGGAAGATCAGCATTCGCCTGGAGAACAGCTTGTAAACGGGAGGCATCCTTGGCAATCGCCTGTGGTTTCCAAAGAGCCGAGGAGAGCGCGCCCGGGAACCGGGGCGGCCGCAATGCTGGGGGCAGCGGCGCGCAGACGGGGCGAAGATGGAATTAATAAGAGCAAAACCACTTCTGGGCTGCGACGGAGATAGCGTCTGCACGTGCCAAGAGGACCAAAGCAGATTTTAATTAAACAGAGACCTGATGTTGAAGGATAAATAAAACGAGGTGGGGTGTAAACAGCTTAAATCAGGGATTCCAATGACACCTGCAGGTGTCTAGACATGAGGTGCACCCTGCTAATTTGTAGTCTCGCAGGAGATGCGCAGAGGAGGGTACCATCCCCCAGTTTCGCTCATTAAAAGAAATAATAGCGTGAATTTTGAGGGGGTGTTGAATGAGGGCCCTAAGTGAGAGAATGACTTTCACCGTGGGTCGCAGGGAAAGGCGTTAGCAAAAGAAACACGAGACTACATTGTGTCCATCTGGCGTCAGAATCTGAGGATCGCTACTTTGCAGGGTTTCCCTCTTCCCAAGCAGAGGTTCTATATTGCCTTGGAGTTGCTTGCGTTTCCCCGTTGTCAGCGTGGTCCCGTGTGCGGGAGAACACTGTTTCCACAGTGTTTGTTGGTTGTGGAAGTGAGTGCTGACAGCCGCCGCGTCCATGCTGAGGGGGTGTTTAACCACTTCCTGTCACGCCGAAAGGCATCTACAACGTGGATTTCAAGCACGGGCCTCTAGACCCGGGCGTGCTGCAGGGGAAGCTACGTCGGACAGCTTGGCTAGTACATACATCCGGAGTGTTCGTTCACTTGTTCATTCGGGCATTCTCTCACCCAGAAACAGCGCTGCCCCCCCGCCCGGCACCGTTACAGAAATGGGCATGCCGGACCCTGCCTTCACCCAGCACCGTCTGCCCGATGGAATGACACAAAAAACTGTGCGTGGGGTGGGGGGAGTGATGGGGGGGGACTAAATCCATTCTGCAATGACAGATGGAAAAAATAAATAATTACTGAGGAGTTCTCTTTCTGTCTGTCAATACTGGGCAATGGGGCTTTACCGGGAAATCAGTACTTCTGGTAACTGAGGATAGTAACTCTTCAGAACCAATGAAAAAATTACAAAAGCATTTTTGCTGGGAATCCCTCGACAATATAGGGGTTATTCCCATCTTCCTTGATCTCCCTTGGTCATGCTGACCCTCAATTACAGTTACCTGGGCATGAAGAGCCAGGAGCCTGGACAGGGTTTTAAAGGAAGGGATGTTTAAACAGAGACCCGCAGAACCGAGGGGAGCTGTCCAGGACAGGGGAGGGGGCAGGGGCGCCCTGAGTGAGATGTGGGTGCAGGGTGGCTGCCGGGCGGGGCAGCTATCAACCAAGCTGTCATCATTCTGCAGCTACAACATTGGGTCCTGCTTTTTCGGTGTTTGTTTTGGACTTCACATCACAGCATAATCATACTTCACATTATGGTGAGCTATTGTAATGGGGACATGATATTTCCCCAATGGATGAGGCACCTTGTACATGAGAAACAGAGAGAGAGAGAGAGAGAGACAGAGAGGGAGCACTTGTTTTTCTCCACATTCCACTCCCTTCGTGGTTCTCCAAAGTCTCCAGAGAGTGGCAAACTGGAAAATTCTGGGCCACATGGCTGCAGTAATGTTCTTTTACCCTAAATCAGAATTTGACCGTTCACCAGAACACACCACCTGCATCTCTGTTAGATTCCTCCCCAGAAGTCGGTCCAACGTAGCTCTCATTCCCTCCCCTACGTAGCCCGCATCCAGAGGATGCTCCGCATCCACAGAGCCGAGCGGTGTCCAGGCAGCACCAAGTCCCGAACTCTGTCTTCCCCTGGCTCTGAGCCTCCCCACTTTCCCTCCCCTCCTCTGAAGAAACGTAAGAGCAAAACCAATTGACAACATAGCCACCTTTTATTAAAGGAAAAGCTTTAGAAGAAAAAACAGTCAGTCAGAAATAATGTATGAAGAAACTCACTCCTTCGTCACTCTTAACTTCAAAGAAGCAACAAGCCCTCAGCCATGCATTCATTCATTCGCTGATGGATTCATTCATGCATTGATGCTTTCATTCACTGGTGCATGCATGCATGCATTCATTCATTGTCCAACAAATACTTGGTTGGGAGGCCCCTGTGAATACAGAGACTGAAACCTGCGGGCCCCTGCCTTGCAGCCCTTATAGCTGAGGGGGAGTGACAGGCAGCAAATAAACACCAGTGAGCGTTTCACGTGTGATGAAGGAAAGCGCACGTGGAGGAAAAGCAGGAGGCAGTGTGGCCAGGGCGCAGGGGGCCGGCGTGGGGAATGCTCTTCAAGGAACAAAGGAGTTTCTCCTGTGTTCCTTTCCCTGGTAACAGACTCCAGGGGCTCGTCCTCAGACTGGGAGGGCGTGGCCACAGGGGAGGGAAAGGGGTCCTGTCCCTTCAGTTCCTTCAGCTTCTGATTTCCTTCGGTCTCGGAGGCCCGAGAGTCTGTCGCCTGCCTGGGAAGCCCTCAGCACAAGTGAGATACTAAAAGCACACGGGAGCGAAGAAGGTCTGTTTATGTACATGCCTTTCATGTACCGCTCATTGATTTTCCTTCTGCGGATGGATCTTCAAAAGTATCTTAAGATGGAATGTTCTCAGGAGCACAGATGTTAATATTAATGCTGCGTCCAGGACCTGCCGGCTCTCCGAGAAGCGAGGCAGCCTGCAGGCCGCGGCATTGAGTCAGTCGGCCGCACCAAAGCAGTTGGAACTCCTTTGGTTACAAGTGATAGAAAGCCCGACTCCAGTTGTCTGAAGCAGAAAGGGAATGTATCGGCTCCCGTTACCGGACCGTCCTGGCGTAGGGTGAGGAGGTATCAGGCGCAAGGTGATGCAGGGGACAGGCGGCGTTACTAGTGCTGCTCCCTGCTCTGTTCTTCCCGTGTTTTGATTTTGTGGTCAGACAGGATCTCCCCTCGGGGGCAGCTCAGCTGGAAATCCCACAGTAAACAGGGAGTGGAGACCACCAGGGCCCACCCTGGGAGCTGAGAGGTGGAGGAAACCTGTTCCAAAGTACCAAAGCTGAGGCCCTGGCCCAGTAGCTCAATTGGTTAGAGCGTTGCCCCCATACGCCAAGGTCGCAGGTTTGATCCCCGCTGTCACGTACGAGAAGCAACCAGTGAATGCATCAGTAGGTGGAACGACAAATCGACATTCTCTCTCTATCTCTCAAAATCAATAAATACAAAAACATGTTTTTAAAGAAGTACAAAGGCTGAGAATGCAGAAGGCATGGGCCCCACAGACAAAGCAAGGCACTGGAGGGAATTTTTAATAAAAGAAAGCTAGACAGAGCTAAGAGCCTCATTCCCCTCAAATCGCTGCACCCCAAATCTCCCTTTTGATAGGACTCACGGATGTGACTTGATAGAGGAGAAACTTCCAGAATGGAAGGGCTGAGGGAGCCAGCCGGGTGTTGCCATCTGGTTTGATCCTTTCCCTAGTCAGGATCAAATCCAGATCTTTCCAGGCGACTGGAAATGTGTAGATGTTTCCAATGAAAGAATCAAGCCTTGAGCCTGGGCATCTAATAATTCTAGACCTTTACCTTCGGCCCCCTCCCTCCATGCCTTCAGCAGATGAAGAAATGGGCTCCATTTTCATTTTCCCCGGTATAAATTCTGCTCCTTGCCACCTCGAAGGCTTCAAATTCCACCATAACATTTTCGATTCACATCGTTTTATCATTAGTCATCCGGCTTCCTTCCTTTTTTTTCTTTCATCTTAATTCAGGTTTTGTATCTTGAAAGCATTCCTGAATTTTATAGAGAGAATAAAGTGGATGCCATGTAAAATGTGTGGGGTTTTTTTTTTTTTGTAGTAAATACTTCTCCGAAATGCTTTCTTGCTCTTCTACCTTATACAAATACCTCAACCTTGCTGAGCCTCTGTTTCCCTGTCTGCAAAATGGGGTAATAGCCATACTATTGTGGCACTGGGTGGATTGTGAGCATTACAGCACTTAGAACTTTGTATCTGGCATTCAGTAACTATTTAACAAATGTTCGCTACTGTTGCTATTATCATCATCATTATCTTAGAGTCTTTTTGGATGCTCTGCTCTTTGGGTATTTCTCATTCTTGTACAGAGGGTTTTCTTTAGACCTCTTTCCCTAGTCCCTACAGAACAAAAATCAAAACTGGATGTTCAATACTTTCTGAATCCTCCCTCCTGCCCAACTTGGCCTTCCTGTTGCTACATCTCATTGGATTTTCTGTTTGATCTTAAAACAGAGAGCAGTTCAGCGGCCCGGGCACCCAAGTATATGGAGGAGGAGCAAAAACCCCTGCAGGGGGTTGTTGCTGTCCCTAGATTTTCCACCGAGGGCCCTGGTCGCCCCTCCTGCCCTCGCTGTGAGCCTCCCCTTGGACTCCCCCCAAAATGTGGACCTCAGCCAGCAGCTCCCACAACACCCCGGCGACGCCAGGACCCTGAGGCTGGAGGAAGCTGCCTTGGTACCAGACCTTCCAACACAGCGGCCCTCAAATTTCTGGAAGTTTTCTGACATTTGCTTGGCACCCTTAGCCGGCTTCTAACGTGAATGCAGTCTTTCCTCACTTTTATGGGTCCTCCATAATTTAATTTACAGTTGTGAAGAAGGGACATGTCGCCCTGAGAGCTGAGCGTACTGTTTTCTTTTTTTGTTTGGCTCCTTCAGCCTGGAAACTGTCTTCAGTAAACTAGTTCAACTTTGATACCTTTCTTCCTATTCGCAGTGGTAAGAGAGGGCAATATTTAACCTTTTTTGCAAACTGTTTCTTATATTGGAGCCTCAGTAAAATCCTGCTTCTGGGAACTCCCAGGGGGCATGGGGAAGCAGCAATGAGCAACCTCTTCCTGGGAGCAGAGCACGGCAGGACAAACCGTGAGTGGTCTCTCCCTGGGGATGCCGGCCCAGCAAGTCGAGGCTGCTAAGGCAGCCTGCCCCCTGGGCCACAGCCAGCTTCGGCCACACCGTTTACTATGCATAGACAAAAAAGGAAATTCATGCACAGCGAGAATGTCAAGTGTGTGGCTGCTGCCAAGAAGAAGAGCCAGAATCTGCTGGCCGGGCCTCTCCCCGGCCTTCGCTCGTTCACCAGGGTGGAGCCCAGCCAGGTGAACCGACCTGACCACCTCTCTGTGCTCGAGAGCCCATGGCTTAGGGAAGTGAGTCTCTGCGGCGCTCCTTCTGGCTCCTCCTCCGTCTGAGTGAGGTGCCCTTTGTCACCAAGCCAGGTTTGCAGGCCAAGGGTATGGGGGTGGAGGTGGCTCCCTCCAAGCCATTTCACCTTATGTTCCCCTACAATGCATTGCATACGCTCTTTAAGGTCAAGAGGCTTGCAGGAGAAGGTTCCAGGGGCCACATGGCTAGGACTGAGCCACGCAGCGTCATTTGGGGCTGAAGAACAGAAAGTGCCTCTTGGCTTAGATTCGGAGCCGATTAGGACCACTGACCGTACCTTGCCCACTTTCAGGCTGGCCTGAAATCCACCTGGTGCTGGGCAAGGTCCTGATCCCAACATGGAGGCCTGGGGCCCCTGTGTTCTGGCAGGAAACCTGAAGTTTTCCTAAATTCAGGGACCATCCCTCACCTGCCGCTCCACACGAGTTCCTGGGTGGGAGATACAGAGGAGTGGAAAAGTCGGTCTCCGCCCTTGAGGAGATCGGAGGTGCTCTGAGCTGCTTTCAGTTCCTCAGTACATCTTTTTCCTTTTTTTACTTCCAGGCTGAAATCCTCTCTCTTTACCCTGTGTTGCTTGGAGAGCTGTGTGCAGTTGTGCAGAGCATGATGCTAGATCCGTGGATATGGATGTGAGTGGCGCCCTCGGAAGCGGGCAGTACACACCCGCACCACCGCGCAGCTCGGCTGTGACTCTCGTCTTCGTCCCATTTCTCCTATCCGGGCCGGCTCATGGTCACCTCAGTTTTCGGCTTTCCTTCTTTCTTTCTGTCCTTCCTTTTTTCTTCCTTGCCTTTCTTCCTGTCTCTCACATCTGTTGAGCACCAATTCTACACCAGGACCCGTGCTGGGAGCTGGGCATTGTAAAACAGATAGGGTCCCTACACTTGTGGGGCTAACATTCTTTGTGGAGCTCTACATAAGTAAATGTGGAGCATTTATATTGTTCTTCCTCCAGGAAGCCTTCCCAGGTTGCATCCAGTGCCCCCTGATTGGCAGATGAATGGCTCTGACTTGGGGACCTTTGGCTCTAGAACACGAGGCCTCTGGTCTAGAGGGAATCGGAGGAGGGCAGGAGGAGACCAACATGAAGCCCCAGAGCTGCCAGCTTCATCTCTGCCAGCTTCCTGTCCTTGGGAGCATTTGTGAAGCTCATTAGTGAAGCAGCGATTAATATGAGGCTCAGAACACAGCTTTGCCCTGCCAGGGAGGCCACAAAGTTCCAGAACGTCCCGGGGAGGAAGGGAGCACTGGCCTGGCCTGCCTCCCGGGACTGCAAAACACTCCCTAATGAGTCCTCTCCAGGGCAGGGTGGAGTCGCCTGCGTGGAGGCCGCTGAGCCTCAGGTGTTCTCCAGGAGCCTTAAAATAGCCGGGCTCCCTCCGCAAACACCTTCCAACACTGTTTAGGCTGGCGAATGCCAGGAAACTAATGAATCCGAGCTTAGCGAATTAATTGTTGATGAAATAATGTGAATAGTGTGCTTCCTGTTCATCAGTCTCTACAGAAATTAATTAGCCCCACTTGGCAGCAAGCAGGATCAAATTTTCAACTTCATTTATGAATTTGGCCAAATTGTCTATGGGAAGCCTTGCCCGGAGGACCTTCCGTGGCTGCTTCGTGTCCAGACAGGCCTCGCCTTTCATGGTAGAGGTGATCGCTTCAGGGGAGTCCCAACCAGGACGGAAGGTGCGGGCTGTACCGGCAGGCTCCCGGCAGACCCACACTTTCCCGGGGTTGCAGGGGGGCCCTCACCTGACGGAGGCCTGCGGGCCGAGTTGAGGGATGATGACTCAGAGCGACGGGGCTGGCTTTCACGCACGGCTCGGCTTAGCATTTCATCATTCTGTGGTAGGAGCACTCACTCAAATTGCAGGAGATTTGGGGGGTGGGGTGGGAGAAAATAGATCTAATGCAAAGTAGGTACAGGGCCCAGCACAAATAACACCCCTTTTTTATTACAAAATCATAAGCATGTAATTCTGTAACATAGCAATGTCACACCCAAGCACACTAGATGACATTGTAGGCGAAATGTTCAAACGGCTGTCCATCTCATGCCAGACAGTCACGTACCCTACCAGCCACACGCGAGCGAGCCTTACTTCTGCTGGACCCTGTATGGTTTCGAACGATCTGTCCTTGGGCCCGGAGAGGCCAAGGGGAGCCCCTGCTGTCACGGGGCAGGACTCAGCCTCTCGGTGCTGCGCGCCCCAGCACGGAATCCGGAGGACTGCGGGCTGCGGCGCACTCAGCTCCTCCATGTCAGGCTCTGGGGCTGCCGAGCGGCTGGGAAGCCGACGTCAACCTCTCAGCAGAGTGGCTAGGATGCTAGTCTCTGAGACATCTCCGGTGACAGTGATTGAATGCATGTCTGTGTATGTCCACGCTGTATGTTCCTAAAATACCACTTTCGTCATGGAAAAGCCTATGAATCACTGAGTTCAAGCAGGAGCGAAGGGGAGAAGCGGGTGAGTTCCAATCGAAATGGAAACTGCTGGCCAGCCTCAGGAGCCAGGAAAGCATCTGAGGCCCCGTGGTCACTTTCACTACATAGACTTTTTCAGGATTTCGAGCAAAAACCGAGCAGAACTATCGCAGGCCCTGGAGAGAGACAGCAGAAACCAGGTAATGAAGGCCAGGTTCCCAGGACGCTGACTTCCTGCAAGGAATGGAGACATAAGCGCTCCGCATCTGGTTTCTGATTCTGTTCAGACTTAAGACTTGTTAACATTTTATTATGGGCTGCATTACTCCACTCTCGGCTCTGTATTCATTTGTTTTAGAATGCAATGCACGTGGCCTAGGATACAGGCACAATGTCATCTCCCTCACACGTGTGGCTGTTCAAACTCCTCTCTGTACAGATGCTCCCAAATTTCATCCACAGAAACTGTGATCCCCTGAAAGGAGCCAGAATGGGTGACCATTTCAGGACATATTAAGCCAGGGGAGGAAGTCTGTTTGCCCAAGATACTGGCCATTAGTAGGTGTCCTCAGGTCCCTGCAAGCCACAGGGAAGGACTCACCTGTGCACCCAGGTCTGTCACTAGGGTCAGAAATTTGGAACTGGGGCAGGTGCCCCCCTCCTCCCTGTAGGTGGTGGCAGCCACAAGCAGACCACCCTCCCTTTAGGAGTGGGTGATGTCATCACAGGCCTGCTCTGTGACCTCAGGAGCTGCAGTCGCCCTCTGTTTACCTTCGTTCTCAAACTGCCAGCTGTGTGACCCCTCCGTTCCCTCAGGCAGCCTCCTGGGAGGAGGCACCATGCATACACAAAGGTGTGGTGAGGCAGTCCGACGTGCTGAAGAACCAAAGCCCAGCTCCCCACGAGTGGCTGCCCCGTATCAAGTGTCCCCTTGACTCAACCCACCTCCTGTCTCCTGCACCACTCTCCCCAGCTTCTCGGGCCCGGGCTGCCCCACCGCCGCAGTCCTGGCGGTGTTCTCCGGAAGGAACGTCTCCCTCCGCCTGGGCCCCACCCTGTGCTGGAAATGCAGCCATTTCTATACTATCTCACCTACACATTTCAAAGTCCTCCAGGAAAATCCGTGCATTCTTATTTTTTTTGGGGGGGTCCCCTGTAGTCTCCCCACTGAAGAAGGGCCCAGTATGTGTTTGCTTTGTACCTACTTCCCTCTGGGAACATTTGAGGACAAATTACTGTTTATAGAAAATGGTGGGATTTAACGACAGAGGTCTTAATGTTAAGTCCGATGGTGCTGAATATCCCATTTTTTTTTCTTTACTAAAAACAAATAAGAATGATTCTCCTCGGTGCCCCATCTCACAGAACCGTGACTGAAGAAGGTCTCTTCCCTCTGCCTCTTTCTTCCTGGTGTTGATATTTTACTGCAGCAAAGAAAATGAAGACCAGGGGTTGGCGGTGAGAACCAGGAGACCAGGGTTCAAGTCCCTGCCTCTTCCTAACTGAGGGGTTCCGCACGAGACATTTAAGCAGCTGAGCTTCGGTTTGCTCAGCCGAGAACTAGAGGCACGTGTCTCACCTACTGCCCACCAGGGTGGCAATGGCCATTTAAATGGGATGACAGAGGGGCAAGTACTGTCCCCCGCGTGTCCCCTGTGTGAAAGCCACCGAGCTTTCTATCACCGTTCAGTAAAAGTTGTTTTTTTTTTAATCCTCACTGAAGGATCTGTTAACTGATTTTAGAGAGAGAGGAGGGGAGGGAGGGAGACAGGAGGAGAGAGAGAGATGTGAGAGAGAAACATCCGTTGGTTGCCCCCGCTGCGTGCCCGGACCGGGGATCGAACCCACAACGTTTTTGGTATGTGGGATGATGCCCCAACCAACGGGGCCACCTGGCCAGGCCAGTAAAAGTTCTTTATAAGTTAACACTTGGTACAGACATTTCCAATGTGTGGTTATGAAACTGTTGGCAGAGGGAAAAGATGAAAGAATGAATTCCAGTTGGCTGAGAGTCATTAGCACCGTCCCGGAGACCTGCTGAGTTTAAATTCATGGGGTCCAGCCGCCTCGGCGTATACACTCAGCTCCCCAGGTTGTTCTGTATTTCTTCGGAATTCGCGATGTTCCAGTTTTACCATCGTCCCGTACAACAGAATGAGCACGGTCAAGAATCCCTGGAGTCCACGCATTCAAGCACATTCATATCAGTAAAAAAGACAACCTCATAGGCCCTCGCTGGGTAGCTTAGTTGGTTAGAGCACTGTCCTGATACGCCAGGGTTGTGGGTTCAATTCCTGGTCAGGGCACATACAAGAATCAACCCATGAATGCATCAATAAATGGAATAACAAGCCAATGTCCCTCCCTATCTTTCTCAGCAATAAATTAAAACAATTTTTTTAAATAATTATAAGTATTGACATGGAAGCATATGTATCTATGCATGCCTACATATATTAATCATATAGAGGAATAAAGCAAATTTCAGAATCACGTATGATATAAACTCATTCTTGTTAAAAAAAAAAACAAGATGCTCTCACTACACACAGACAGACATATGGACATACGCATAGAAGATGGTCTTAAAGATCTAACAGGAATTACCCTTAGGGAATTGGAAAGGAGAGTTGGGACTTTTGCCTTTTACTTTATATTCTGTGGCTGTTTTTACAATAAACACATATGCACTATTTCTGTAACGTAAATAGTCTGATGTGAGTTCAAACGGAAGCTTCATAAAGAAAAACCTTCTGTGCCCAAAGGCTGGGGCCACTCAAGGTGCATTTCCTTACCATCCCTTGCACTTAGAAATCTTTCAGGGGATCCCACGGCTAGGGATATTTGGGGTTAGAGGCTGGTTTCTTCAAGCTCCTTTTTGGAATTAGTCTCCTCAGATCTGGAAAAGACTATGGTGCAGGTGATTGGCGGCAGGCGCAGCCATCCCCAACCTGGCCTTTCTGCCATCGACGTTTCTGTGACGTGGACGGGACGACGTGACGAGAGACTGCGCTGCTGAAGAACAGGGCAGAAGACGAGCCTGCGGATGTGGCCAGCAACTGCGAAGGAACAGATGACCGTCACAGAGCTGGAGCTTTGTGTTCAAGGCCTCAGGGAGCCAACGTCAGAGCAGAGAAAGGGAACACAGAGATGAGGCCAGGCTGGTGAACAGTGTGGCGTTTGGGAGTCAGGTCGCAAAGCCCCTGAGACCATAATGTGCGGCAACTGGAAAGTCCTCCAGATCAATGGCAATGTCCACCACAGACCCAGGGAGGGGGAGTGGGGACACATCATGCGATCCTAGCGGGAAGAAAGCGAGAGTGAACGATGACCGGAGTGAAAAACGCGGTGTTGATTTCTTCTGACTTCCGCCTCAGAGTTCATAAGCATAATTAAGAATAATCAAAAAAGTTCTCCAGGATTCACACCATCTAACGCCGTGGTGTAGACACACAGATATTTGAATTCTTGCAGCAGCCGCACATGCAACTGGACAGCACCAATCCGGTTAATACATAATTTCAGCTCTCTGAGGTCCTCATTAAGTGGCTGATGAAAAGGTTCGTGGCTCTTGGTGCCAATGTGAGTGACGAATGTTCACTTCCCCTGAGGAGCACACGCCCACCCTTGTACCCTCCCTGCACCTGCCTCTTCCGTCTTAGACCAGGTGGGGCTTAGTTAGTGCGCCAGCCATGGACTTTCTGCGTATGTGGCAGCTCCAAATATTCCTCAGCAAATGCTAGGGGACAGCTACAGTTTCCGTGAGTTCCTTGGTCAGAAACAACCCTGCGTGGGGCCTGGCCGGGGGGCTCGGTGGGTTAGAGCGTCGACCTGATACAGCAAGGTTGTGGGTTAGATCGCCAGTCAGGGCACGTGCAGGAATCAACCAATGAAGGCACAAATAAGTGGAATAACAAATCAGTGTTTCTCTCTCACATTGATGTTTCTCTCTCTCTTTCTCTAAAAATCAATAAAGACAACATTTTTAAAAGAAACAGTCTTGGGTGGAATGCCTTGATGGCGGAGAAGGGCCCCTGTAGGTCCCTGGGTGGGACTTCTGTCAGAAGCATTGGATGCAGGGAAGGCAAACCCGCACCCGTGTCTATTCCAATAAGAAAACAAAAGCTACGGCCTCCAGGACAATGCCTGAACCCCCGACAGGCAGCCAAGACCTGCCCTGATTCAGACCCTACTTACTTCTCCAGCCTCACCACTCCCCAAAATTCCCCACGGAGACCCCAGGGACCCTTCTTCTTTCGCAGCTTTGCCATGATCTTTAAAAACTCCATGCCTTCAGGCCTGGCTGGTGTAGCTCAGTGGATTGAGCGCGGGCTGTGAAACAAAGGGTCGCTGGTTTGATTTCCAGTCAGGGCACATGCCTGGGTTGCAGGCCAGGTCCCCGGTGAGGGCCATGTGAGAGGCAACCACACACTGATGTTTCTCTCCCTCTCTTTCTCCTTCCCTTCCACTCTCTTTGAAAATAAATAAATAAAATCTTAAAAAAAAAAAAACTCCACGCCTTCAGCAGTCCGTTCACTGATGCATTTGTTCAGATGACTGTTAGGTACCCACTGGTGGGCAGAAAACGTGGTATTTGCAGAGAAGTCGTATTAAATAAGTAAACACATCAGTGAGTGATGGCTGGGGTGACCCGGAATGCAGAGGGCGCCAGGACGGGGGAGAAAACACCTAATCCACCTGGTTTTAACCGTACTTGTCTCTTTACAAGCTTGGTGCCCTTGGGTAAGTCACCTGACTTCTCTGAGCCTTGGATTTGACGCCGTCTCTCTCCTCGGGGCACCGTGAAGCTCAGGGCGCTTTTAGCGTCTGGTGCGGCAAAAGGGCTCAGAACGACAGCCACCACTGTGACTGCCCTGAAGTGTGTGAGCCCTGTCCTTAGTCCTCGTCATTTCCGAGCCCCTCAAGGCGGTGTAGCTTTGATTCCCTCTCTCCTTCACTAGAAGGTCACGTGCGCACCTGCGGCTCACGGGTCTCCGCACCTTCCTCCCTCCCCCAGCACCTCTACACTGTGCCGTCTCCCTCATATAACCAGACCGAACACACGCTGAGAATCCACGTCGCCTTCCTGGGGGCGTCCTCCACAGCAGCCGTGCCGTTCAAAGCTCAGGTTCGAAAGCCGGTAAGAACTAGTCTCAGACACCCGCCTTGGGGCTGGGTAAGCTCGGGTACCTCACTTAACCTCTCTGAGCCTCATTTTCCTTATCCACAAAATGAGGCCACGAACAATGCCTGCCTTGCAGGCCTGCAGGAACAAAGGCGGCTATGGGAAGCCATTTATTAGGGAATCTCAACTCACTGGGGTGGAAAAGAAGGAATTGTCTTAGTTGCCTGAAACGTGCCCTTGGTCCTAGTTGGTCGAACCCTCCATACACACACACACACACACACATTTACACACATACATATATGTATGTATATGGTTGATTTTAGAGAGACAGAGGAAGGGAGAGAGAGAGAGAAACATCAATTTGTTGTTCCACCTATTGATGCATTCATTGGTGGATTCTTATAGGTACCCTGACGGGAGATCAAATTCACAACTTTGGTGTATCGGGATGATGCTCCAACCCGCTGACCACCTGACAACGGCACCTCCTTTTCTTGGCTGGAGCAGCAAGCACCCTTGATGATATTTCATCCCAGGTCTGTAACTTCTCAGCTACTTCCTTGTTCATCCAATTTTCTGCGAGTTTTGCTCTGAATGGCTGTTTATTTCAATTCTTCAGCTTTCGTTTTCTTCTGTGAAAGCCACAGATTCTGCAGCCAGCAGCCTGGGTTTGAATCCCAGCTCTGCACTTCCTAGCTAAGAGCCTTGGGCAGGTTTCTTGACCTCTCTGTGCCCCGTTTTCCTGCCCTGTAAAATGGGATAATGACAGTACCTACTTCACAGGATCGCTGCCAGCGAGAAATGAGATTAAAGCGCTTGCAGGGCGCCAGTCACACACACACACTGATGTGAACTCTGCTGTTATTATAAGCAACTCAAAGCTCCTCTGCCTCGCCAGGCAAGGCTAGACCTGTGGCCTTGCCCACGTGCAGTTCTGGTGGTCTCCCTCTCTCTCTCTCTTCCCGCTCCCTCCATCCCTCCAGAACGAGGCCAGTGCTAGAGCTTGCAGGAAGGAGGAGAAGGTAGCTATTGTTCGGCTCGCCCCAGCTAGAGGGACACTCTCCCCCCAGCAGTAACACACTATTGGTGGACTTGACGTTGGCAGGTGGTCCCTCCCACGGCCAGGAATGGTCCTTGCAGACCCCGGGGCCTGTGTCTTCCTGTCCGGGCTGCAATGTCTGACACCCTGTGGGTAGTAGTCACTGGCTCCCAAACTCACCTCCCCGCAGCAGCCAGCTGCTAAACCTCAGGCAAGTGCAGAATCAGTTTTATGTTGCAGCTGAGACCGAAACTCCAGGCCAGGGGCCAGGGCACGGGGAGGTCATCCTGCCCCCTGCCTAGCACAGCCCCCACATACAGCTCAGCCCAGACCCCTGCCCCACACCCTGGGCGCTGCTGCCTCAGGCTGGGTCAAGGGCTTCATCAGCACACAGAACCCACGGCCCATCAACTTGACAAGGGTTTGCCCTGAGGCCTCCCTCCCTTGGCCTCAAAGAGGGAAGCGCCCCCTTCTGCTCCCCCTCCAGGCCTCCTCTCACAGGCAGTGGGGGGCTGGGGCGGACACCCACACTTTCTGCAGAAGTGGCTTTGCCCAGCAGCCCAAGGCCACAGTTCCCTGACCCTAGAACGCAGGTTCCTGACTCCTTGCTTTGTAGCCACAGGCTTTGGTTATGAACTCAGGCACAGGACACCCCAAACCACCCTGTGACACGTAATTTTTTTAAAGGAACTGCACATTGCTTTCAAAGTATATTCGAATGAGTGAGGGAATGTAAAGCAGGCATATAACAAATCAATAATCTATATAACAGTAATAAAGTAATAAACTAAGTGGCAATAACTAATGTAATGATAGAATATGAAAACACGACAAACATGATCATTTTATAAATAGCCTATGCATAGCACGCTTTTCTTTGTTATTAGGCAAATTAGAGTGAAATTACTGCTTTTGTAGGCCAAAAGCAGTCACGGGTTAGTCATTTCACATGGACCTAACCTAATGCTTAATTGTTATAGCAGCTCAGGTATCGTTTCAAAAGCTTTACAAATACTCAGTTAATGCTCGGGGTGATCCTACGAGAAGAGAGCAGCTATCACCGAGGCCGTGACACAGACGAGGAAACCAAGGCACAATGTCTTACGCGAGAAACTTGCCCAGGCCCCACAGCCGGGAAGCAAGGGCCGGAGCCCGAGTTCAACCCCACAGCGGCCGCGCCGCTTCCCGCCACACTGCCCCTCAGAAGCCGCGGTGTGATGAGCCTGAATCTTCCAACACAGGTCTCTGCCATTTTTGTTTCAAAATCAGGGATAGATGCGGGGGCAGCAGGTGCCATTTCCCTCCAGGAACGTCTTTTCTGCCTGTCTCCTCCTCCTCCTCAGTCTTCCCGTCAGCACAGTGGGTGCACACACGAGGCGCCCACGGCAACAGACCCATGAGCCCATTAGCGCCGGATGTGCGTGTCCAGACCCTCTGCTGGCGGGGCCGTGCCCAGGGCAGAGCGCTCTCACATAAACCCCAGACCTGCCTCCTGTGGCCCGTTCCTCTCTGGGCGGGAGGTGGTGCCCCGTCTTGTTGAGATCCGATCTCGAAATGCAACCATGTGTTTTCTTTCATCCAAATGACTGTGCTCATCTTGGGAGCAGTCTTTAATTTTCTTCTTGGAACCGAGGACCATCCTTACTTACAGCAACAAAAGGTCCCCAGGACGGTGAGGTAAGATTTGAATTAAGATACCTTGGCATCTTCCACGCTCCACGGCAATTAACGGCCAACAGGTTTTTAGCAGCACCTACTGTTACAAGCAGTTACTCTTTGTCTCGAGAAGCCCTGTCCGTCACGTTATCGAGTTGTGTTGATTAGGCAGCCGCGGCGGCTGGCGCAATGCCAGGCGGTAAGCTGCGTGGACGCCGAGTGGGGACCCCTGTTGTCTGAGGGCCCAGCCTCCTGCAGAAGCTGTGTGGTGATCAGGCCTCCGTCCCCGTTGCTGACATCGAGTACGACCGAGGCCCCACGCCTCGGAAGGGGCTGCCTGTCCCGTTGGCCCCTCCCCCCCTTTCTTCCTGACTCCCGCCTGCCTTTTGGCCACTCTTGTTCATTAGCCTCTCTCCTGGGTGGAAAGCAGAGAAGAGCCAACATTTGCTTGTCCATTTGGCTTCTCGTCAGCGGCGCTGGTAAGTGTGTAATCTGATGGAACCGTGGTCCAAGATGAGAATTTGGAGTCTTTCCCTCTCTCTGCCCCTTGTCAGGCATGTGAACTCCTGTTAAGGCTTCAAGTCCCAGCCTTCCCCGAGGCCTCCGGGGCAAAGTCAGAAGTTAGTCACTCCCTCCCTGGCTCCCGGAGCCCCTCTGCAGGGCCGGAGAACACTCCTCACATTGTGCGGTAATTATCGCGGCCTTTGTCTGGCCGCCATTGGACAGGGAGCCCTCGCGGGTGGGGCCGCGTTCTTCCCTCAGCTCAGGTCCCCCCCCCCCCAGTGGTGGGGCCCCGTGCTTGGCGCATGACCGGGGTGTCTGAGACAGATGTTGAGTAAATAATAAACCCAAGTAGGCCCCTCTTTACCGTTTGCTCAGGAAACCAAGAGTTAATGGTTTGAGAGGTTTTTTTTGTTTGTTTGTTTGGGGTTCTCTCTCTCTCTCTCTGTACTTATGTTTGCTTTTCTTAGAGAAAAAAAAAATCCCAGAATTTCCAGAGCTGGGAGGGTTGATTCACCTCATTCATTCAACAAACATTTGTTCTTGACGACATGATATGTACCAAGGGCTGTTTTAGATGCTGAAGAAACAAAACACAAAAACCTGCCCTGGAGATGCTTGCTTTCTAGTGAAGGTCTTTCTTTCTTTCTCGGGTGCTGTCTCTCTGCCCTCATGTCCTGCCTTCTCCCGGCAGATGGTGGGCCATCTAGACCGTTTCCCCCACGTACGCAGAAACACTCAGGGCACAGCTACAAAGCAAACACTCAGGTCAAGTGACAAGTGCCCCCTTTTGCTCGTTCAGTAGCCCCGAAATCCATGTTATTAGATAAGAAGCTTTTAGGAGGCCAGGTGTCAGGGGGAGGCAGCAAGGTGGGAACACAGGGGCAGGTGGCAGGACAAAGCTGTCACTTCCTTCGTTACAATGGCAGCCAGAGCCACTTGGGCACCCCCCCCCAGGGAAAAACTCAAGAGGCTCCCCGGTGCTGGGTTCTGAGGGGCAGACAGACAGGAGGTGACATCACCTGCGGCCCCGCCTGCGTCAGGCGGTGCAGGGGAAGAACACTGAGCCTCCCTCAGGGGCTGTGCATTCCCGCCGCCTGAGGCAGACCCGTCTTCCAAGGTAAACACAACAGCAAACTCCAAGGCCAAGGAAACAATGGGTGATGAGCCACAGGTATGTGTTATCATCACTCACGACCACTGCTTTTCCCTGAGAATCCTCTCTGCAGGAGGAGAGGACCCACCCCACAAATGTCAGGTGCAGCCAACATTTCAGCAACTGCTCTGAGCGCCCGGCAGGGACCTGGCGACTGGCAGGCAGGTCGCTACGCACAGTCCGAGGGTGAGCCGCTGGGACCGAAGGCGAGGGAGGTGTTAGGATGGGGCACTTCCTCTGGCCTGGCCACGCGAGGGATCAGCATTTAAGCAACCAGAGCCATGATTATAAAGGCAGATCTTCATGTGGACTAGAGGCAATAGTTTTCTGATGAGTTGAGATGATGATTGAAGTTGTTTTGGCTTTCCTGGTGGCTGGGTGAAAAAGAGAACAGGTACGTGCCTTTGCCAAAAACGACAGACTTCGAGCTCCATCGGTGCCTGGGGAGCAGAGCGCTTGTGCGGCATCAGTGAATTCCACCGAGGCTGGGAGGTCTGCGGATGAAGCACGGGGGGCAGAGCTCTGCGAAGCCTGCTTTCTGAGCAAGTGGTAGGAATGGCTGTTGAGCAATATTTCTGCACCCGCCCACCTGCATTCGCCCATGAGAACCAGCCACATACCACGACCTGCGTCTCACAGCACTGCGGGCCAGCTGAGGTGCCGTGTGCACAGAAGCAGCTTTCCTGACGAGGCCTCTGGCTTTATCCTGACTCGTGTCTGTCTCTCTCTGCGTGACACTTATGTGGTTGCCTGTCTCCTCTCCCATGGAAGTGTGCGTGCAGGTGTGTGCATGAGCACCTGTGAGCAAGTATGCGTGCACATTTACTCCTCTGTGCTCAGAGCAGGCAGGACTCTTGCAGAGTCTGTGTCTGTGAGTTTAGACAGTTGGACACATTCCCACTCAGGGCATTCTACAAAGGGGAGGAGGGGCGGGTGGAAGCCTTGAAGACTTCCTGCAAGGAGGCCCTGGGGGTCCCTGCAGGCAGCCTGGGCCCCTGGACAGCCAGAGCGGGAGAGAACCTCAGTGACTCAGACAGTTCTCCCAAAGCAGCCTGCCATGTGGTTGTACTCGAGATTACTCCAAAGGAGGCCCCAGCCGAGTCTCTCAGTGGGTTAGAGCATCTTCCTGATACACCAGAGTTGCAGATTTCATCCCCAGTCGGGGCACATATAAGAATCGACCAATGAATGCATCAATACGTGGAACAAATTGATGTTTCTCTCTCTCTCTCTCTCTAAAAATCAATTTAAAAGGAAAAGATTACTCCAAATGACATAGAACTAAAACTTTGCACTTGGGCACCAGAGGGCTGCTCATCTGCTCACCCAGGTCTCTGACACACAGCTGGGTGCAGGACAGGCCATTTCGGCCACTCTGCGCTGTTCAAGTGCAGATGTTGGGGTGGCCTTGGAACCATGGCGTGAGTCTCCTGGGAAGGGCTGAGTGTGTGCATGAGGTCACAGAGCTCAGTTACTGCTTAACCAGCCTCAGCCCGTGCCGCGGCGACACGCATCTGCTGACGGGACGGATCAGTGCACCGTGCTGGCAGCCGACTGGCGGGCCATGCTTGAGAGACTCCTGGCATGCGCCCTGGCCTGCATTTTTCACTCTTGACTGAGAGCAGATGCTGCACACGATCGGGACGGTGTGAGCATGTGCGTTTGAGGCGGCTTCCTACACATCTGGCGGAGGCCGGCTGAATCACTTCCCCCAGGAGGGTGGCTTCCAGCTCCGTGACATCTGGAGAGTGGCAGGAAGTGCCTGGATTCATCCCAGGATGATTTTTATCTCCACATGCTTTTCCAATTTCATCAGGGCCTCCGCGCTACATTCCGAATGACATGTCCACATTTGCCATGGACGAGAATGACAGATGGAGAAAAATCATCTTTGACCCTGAAAAGTCGGTTGTGTTTTATGAGGTAAGGGCTTGGGCACACAAGGCGTTGGAGGGAGAGAGCCCAGGGATGCCTGACGTGTATATGGTAGGTATGTTTTAGCTTTTGGAAATGAAAGCGCCCTTCCCAAGCGACTGCTTTATCAAAGCAATGGAAACAGCATTTAGAATTTTTTTTTTTTTTTTTACTGAGGCATTACTTACACAGAGTAAAAGGCACGGATCTTCGGTGTACACCTGATGACTTTTTAATTTTTACACATGCACTCACCTGTGAAGCCACCGCCCAGATAAAGGTCTGGACCATCCCCAGCTCTCCAGAAGGCCCCCTAGTACCCATCCCTGTCAACGGCTGACCCAGGAGGGTCACCGTTTTCATTTTATTTAAAAAGGCATTTTTATTTTGGGCTCTTAGTGATAAACGAATATCTCCCTGTACACAAACAACAGAAATTTTTTACATTGCCACAAACTCGCATAGAAGACCAAGGTTCTGATGAAGTGATTTTATAACCCATAGCCTATGGCATGGAGGGTTCTCCCAGACCCGAGATTTCACAATTAGGAAAGAATATATTCCTGGAGGAAAACTCTGGAGCTGTTGGGGGGCGGGGCGGGGGAGAAATTCTGGATTTGTTCTGGTTTCTGAAGCCTAACAGTATCTTGAGGCCAAGTTCACACACTTGTAAGTGTGCAGCCACATGCCTCCGGGCCCTCCCTTCTCTGAAGGGCTCCCAGGCCCAGGCTGAGAGCCTGCTGCATCCTCGCTCTGCCTCGCCCCCGGCCGCACACCCGTCCAGGAATGAGGCCTCGTTGCAGCTTGCTCCTCTCCAGAGAAAACGCTTAGTCAGACCCAAGGCTAGTTGCTGCAGGCCCCACACTGTCCTCAGGAAATACCAAGAGAAAAGGCCGCAGGAGAGGATTAAAGTGTCCCGGGCATTCCCACAGCCCGTACCTGCACTCTGCAGCCGCTGCCATTCAGCCGAGGGGACGTGCTTGCCCACGCTGCCCACCCAGGAGCTGTCAAAACAGCCCACAGCTGCCCGCCCCGACCTGGAGGGCCAGCCGGCCCCAGCCACACAGACACACCTCTGCCACTCTACTCTTATGTTTAGATTTGAAGGCAGCCACTTAGGAGGCTTTCTGGTTCCGTGTAGGGGTGCAGGGATGGGGCACTAGCCACAGGTAAGGGGCAGCGCCAAGGGCGGAAGCCTGGAACAGGAGAGCCAGGCTGCTTCTGCCCAGGTTTGACATGGACCCCCCACGGGGCCTGGACAGGCCACAGCGTCCTGCCCCCGGGCCTCCACCTGCACTTGATGCAGCGCTGTTTCGCTTAGGGTGGGGGTTGGGGGAGACCCATTGGGAGTCTTTTCAAAGCTTTCAGCTTCTCTAACTGGAAAACTAGGGGTTGAAGGCCCTCCCGCTCCCCCAAGGACATGGCCGACGACAAGGGGGTTTTGGGCTGCCCTAGATCCAAAGTCCCTCCCGCTCCAGCTCCGAGCGAAGGGCTTGCCTGACGGTCACCAGTCCTGCACTCACAGGAGCACCTGGGTGAGGCAGGACTCGGCAGGTGACTTTGAAAACCTCCAGACAGGAGGGAGAGAACACGGCCTCTACGTGTGAGTGCGTGCTTTCCCTGGGATCCCCTGGAGGAGCCTCATCTCCACCAACCACATGAGGAGGGGAGACTTTCCACGCACGCCGAGGGCCCGCGCAGTGACTCTGCACTGACTCAGGGTGGTTTGAGAGCCGATCCTTTTGGCAGGACTGGAGCCCACCCCTGGCAAGGGCACTCGAGGGTTTTCTCTGCTGCTGGCTCGTGCGGCCCTCCCTATCAGACCAGAGCAGGCTTTTGTGGACATCCCCGTCCATGGAGTGGACCCGGTCTCTGGGCAGAGGCCACACTGTGCAGGAACCCACTGCACGGCTGCTTTCTCAGGACGCCAGAGGCAGTGTGAAGAACGCCTGCGTTTGGACCTTTTATCTATTGGGCTGGTCTCAGCCAGGCACCTTACGTTACTAACACTTGAATTCATCTCATACAATGTGCTGTATACAGCTTCCAGCATAATCCATCGTGTGTGTGTGTGTGTGTGTGTGTGTGTGTGTGTTGGCTATAATTCAAAATCTCTGCGACACAGGAGTTCTGGCGAGCACGTCCATTGGGCACCGCCGAGGCTCCCAAGCACATGCGGAAGGGAACGACCTCGGACAGGCTGCTATCTCCTGTGACCGTCTTAGATTTACATCACCCGCAGGTCCTTTCCTGGGTCCCGTGCCACACCGCATTCAACACGCACTGTACGGGGGAGGGCCCCTTCCTTGGTGCTCATTGTTGTCAGAGCAATAGCCACGGGCTCTGGCTCTTACCCGCAGCTGCCCGGAGTTCAAACCTTCCTCGGCTCGGTTCACGGAGCTCTGGGTGGACCTGTGTGCACCGGTGACTGCAGACGTGTGCACACGGGGTGCAGAGCGCCCGGCGTGGCTCTGTCTTTGCACCATGCACAACTTGCCTACAAATTCTCTCTCCGTCCAGCAGCCTGCATGAGGGAGCTTTTACAGCATCTGGTTTTTTTTTTTGTTTTTTTTTTTTGAAGGGAACTATTTCCAGGCTGAGAACAACTTGGAAATGTCTTCCCCACCGTGCAGATATCATCGGCTGTACCGAGCTTCCTGCAGCGGCCTTCCCAGGAATTTGCTGCTTAACCATTTCACAACCACTCTAGGTGGGCTGCAGGGTTATTTAAGATCCTTGGGGACGGGTTGCTCTTAGGCCGCCTCTCACTCGTGTGTACCCTCGGTGGGGAGGGACAGTAGCCTACACGGACACAGATGCTCTGTGATGAATGAACAAGCTTGGCATCTTTGAAGTTAAATCAAGTCTCCTTGTCAAACTAATCTTTAATAAAATAAGCTTTGGTTCAAAAGAAAGCTGTATCCAAGTAAGTTTTCTTTACATGCATGCCCCCCCCCCCGCTTTTTTTTAATCCTCACCCAAGGATATGCTTATTGATTTTAGAGAGAGGGGGAGCGAGAGGGAGAGAAACATTGATATGAAAAAAACATCAATCGGTTGCCTCTCGTACGTACCCTGACTGGGGACAGAACCGGCAACCCAGGCATGTGCCCTGACTGAGAATCGAACCCAGGACCTCTCAGTTTATGATGCTCCAACCAAGTGAGCCCCACGGGCCAGGACCACATGTATGCCTTTTTAACAACACGGATGAGAGGTGTGGGGAGGACTGGAACGAAGACTTATTTTTCCCACCTCTGAGATTCTTCCAATCCTTTTTAATGAAGTAGGTTCTCTCTAAATAATGCCAACTCCAGTGACTTTTTCCCTCCCGTTTCTTTCTCCTGAAATGTTCTTTTTTCTACCCCGTCCCCGACTTTGAGCATCTGACCGTCTGTCACCACTGCCCACCCCAGGGGCGATGACTCTGTTGGTCTGGGCGACACCTGAGAATTGCCATCTGTGATCAGTCCCTAGGAGATGCTGACCACCTGAGGACCGCACATCGAGAACCACTGAGGCACACGCTTCCTTCGTAGAAGACATCTGATAAAATGACAAGTGACGAGTAGATAAAGAAGATGTATATCTATACAATGAAAACTATAAAAAGGAATAAAATGTTGATTCATTCTAAGATGAACCCTGAAAGCAGGATGCTCAGTGAAGGAAGCCAGACACCGAGGCAACATAGTGAGTGATTCCATTTACATGAAATGTCCCGAACAGGCAAATCCATAGAGAAAGCAGATCAGTTGTTTTCAAGGGCTGGGTTCAGGGGGAATGAGGAGGGATGATACTGGATGTGGGGTTTTTTTTGAGGGGGTACG
Source organism: Micronycteris hirsuta (assembly GCA_004026765.1). Taxonomy (NCBI): domain Eukaryota; kingdom Metazoa; phylum Chordata; class Mammalia; order Chiroptera; family Phyllostomidae; genus Micronycteris; species Micronycteris hirsuta. The sequence goes on along the minus strand of PVJI01010328.1, from coordinate 28,864 downwards.
ATGAAAATGTTTATGAATTAGACAGTGGTGAGAGTTGCAGAACATCGTGAATATATGAAAACCAATCAATTCTACATTTAAAAATGGTAAAGTCTATGGCATATGAATTAGATGTCCACTTAAAACACAACCATAGAGATTACCAAGAAAATATAAGTGGCTCTGAGAGATCAAAACTAAAAAGGATTATAGATTTGACTCATATATTTATTTTTTTTAAGATTTTATTTATTTATTTTTAGAAAGAAGGGAAGGGAGGGAAGGAGAAAGGGAGAGAAACGTCAATGTGTGGTTGATTCTCACACGGCCCCCACCGGGGACCTGGCCCGCAACCCAGGCATGTGCCCTGACTGGGAATCGAACCGGGACCCTTTGGTTCTCAGGTTGGTGCTCAGTCCACTGAGCCACACCAGCCAGGGCAACAGTAGTCTTTCATAGGTGAGAATCCAGACTTCTGGGGCTGAGGCACAACCTGGCAACATGCAGCTCAAACCTTTCAAGTACAGGTAGCCTTTGGCTCTGTGAAGAGCATGCCCAAACAGCTACCCTCCCGGTGGCTGATCAGCAACCCTGTTTAAGATTTCAAAAATCAGGAAGGAGCTGTGAGAGAAACAAGGGTTGTGTTGGAAGATGGTCCGTCTATCAAATGAAACTATTCAGCCATTAAAAACGATGCTGTAGAATTAATACTTATTGACATGGAAAGATGCTCATGATAGACTGTCAAGTGGAAAATAGAGTTTCCAAATTAGAATCTACAGCATGAGCCAACTTTTGTTTTAAAAGCTGTGTATGAGAGCCCTGGCCAAGTAGCTCAGTTGGTTAGAGCGCGGTCCTGATACGCCAAGGTTGTGGGTTTGATCCCTGGTCAGGGCACACAAAAGTAGCAACCGATGAATGTACAGATAAATGAAACAACAAATCAATGTTTTTTTTTCTCTCCTCCCCCCCCACTAAAATCAATAAATAAAATAAAATTTAAGGTGTGTATGAGATACAAAAGATCCAGAAAGCCATGCCCCGACCCCTGACCCCCACCACCGATGTCTCTGGGTGAGAGCAGGGTGTGATGGTTTCTCATGGCGCTGTGTCCTCAGGGGGTTCGGAGCCTGCAGGTCAGATCCCCAGTGTCTCCTGCCAGGGGCTGCGTGCTGGGCCCATGGAGAGCCACACCCTGGTCGAAATCCCAAGACATGAAGGATGGTCTTGAATTTTCAGTTTTTGTCTGAATTTTCAGGAAGTTGTTTGAGTCCATGGCAAATGGGGCGGGGAGCATGGGAGGAGTCCATTTGGGGTGCACAGAGTAAGGGGGCACGTTTTCTGCAGAGGATTTTAAAACAGTGCCAGAACTAACTAAAAGTCTAACTGCTTTTTATTATCTCCATGTGCCAACAATTCCGAACAACATCAGGGATGAAAGACCCCCACCTGGTAAACGGGACCACTCCCCGGACCACTCCCACTTACCCTGATGGCAAACCTTGCTACACCCCAGCTTCCATTCCTGCGTTTTCTCACACCCTACCATTTTCTGTATGAGTCTGACATCAAGCCTTAATACCCTCTCTCTTCACCGGAGTTCCTGGTACCCCAAGTGATGGATGAGGGGGATGAGAGGCTTATTTAGGAGGAGCCTCTACAGGCTGTGTCTGCCCTCCCCTCTCACCATGAAGGAGACTGGAGAAGAGCAGATGGGAAAGCAGGCATTGGGCCAACTCGGGCTTTTCCCGAGGCCAGCCCCGGTCCCCAACTTGGAGTCAGGCTCTTGCTGGGAAAGGGAGTGTCTGAGACCCAGCCCTGATGTCCCAGCTCCTCTAAGACGTTCCCTGGGCCCCAAGGCAGAGTTAGTCACTTCCTCCTCAGCTCCCACAGCACCTGTGCACCCCTCTGCCAGAGCACCGGGCACACCGGGGCGTCCTCCATCACCCCCTCTCCAGGGAGCTCCCCGAGGGCAGGAATTTACTTGCTCATCTTTGTTCCCTGGTTCTGACACAGCAAGTGACACAGAGCAGAGAAACCAAAAATGGAATTGCACACAGTCTTTGCATTTCCCCACGAAATGTGTCCATGAGAAGCACAGTCCAGGGTAACCGCAGTCTACCTACCCATCCATTCACTCATTCACAGTCGTCAGTCATGCCAGGTACCCTTCTTTAGTCTCTCATCATCACCATTATGGCGGTGATTGCTTTTCTTCCCTGTCATTGATCTAAGTGATTCCATTTGTGAAAGATATTCCAGTGCACAGATGATAGAGCAGCTAGTCAATACAAAATAGGTAAGTTTCGGGAAACACATTCAGACACTACAGATTAGAAATAACAGACACTACTGTTACTTCACTCCGTGACGACCACAGAGACCTGCAGAAGGAACCGGGGTGGGGTCATCCTCCCCTGGGGGGCAAATTCTGCTCAGCACGGTGCCCTGGCCAACCCTCCCCAGGCCGCCCCTTCTGTGTCGTGGCTTCGGAGCGGTAAGGGAATTACTTAGTAATAACGGGTGGGGATGAGCTGGGAGGAAAATGTTACCGGACTTGTTCGGCCTTGTCCAGGCCACACCCAGTTTAGTCAACCACTTCTGAACCCGAAGAAAGTTAGAGGAACACAGTGGCGGCTGTACCTGGGGCTTGAAAATAAGAATGTCATCCTACACTGCCGGGACACCCCGCCCAGCCCTCTGCCAGGAAAGAGACGCGTCCCACGGCAAGGACGGCCTGCAAGGGAGATCTGTCATGAAGAACATGCAACCATTGTGCTGGAAAAAAAAAAAAAACCCGACGCAGCTGACCTGATCCACTTCCTCCCCTTTAAACAGAAGAACTCATATAACAGCTTCAGTGAGAGCCGTGTCAGCAGTAATCACTGGGAAACGCTTCTGCCAGGATAAAATTCAACCCTCACAGGCAGGGGCTGCGGCGGCATTTTAAAATATATTTTCTAGGCACCTGAGATGTAAACGCATGTAAAATAAATAAAAGCCAATTAACCATCGCATCTGGGGAGATGCTGCCTGGGGAGAAGGGAGAGGAATGCAGGGGAAATCCTTGGGAAGCGCGCGGCTGCTCGTGGGGGCGGCACTTCCTGAGGCCTGCCTGTGACCTGTTCTGAGAACCCTCGGTGGCCTCTCCAGCAGTCAGAGGGCAGGCGGGGTTTGCAAGCCCATGTCCCATGGGCCAGATCCAGCTCACAGCTGTGTTTCATTTGGCTGGAGCAGTATGTTCGTTTTTGAGAAGCTGGAAATACAACACATGCTTTCCAGTTTTCCGCAGTCCTCACTACTCCCAACTGTCTTCCTCTGGCTTGTCCCTATGACCTGCCAGGCCTCTGTGGCCATCTTGGACTGTGAGCCCTACACCCTAGTCTCTGGTTCTCAAATGTGGCCGCCCAGTGGAATAATTCAAGGGAGTTTTCAAAAATACCCACGTTTGGGTCCTGTCCCCAGAGTTCTGCTGTGGTGCCAGCCAGGCAGCAGTCTTAAGAGAGGCTGGGCCACCTGCTTAGGTGAAACATCAACTCATTCAGACCCTCACATCTGACCTCCTCTGAAGGGGCTCCAGGCCATACTCCCCAAAGGATCCCTGATGATCCCTTTAGAAATGATGAGTTAGGGCCACTTTTCTAGAGCTTCTAGTAGCTGGTGATTTAGCCACACCCACATTCAGACTCATTTGACTTGTGCTGGGCATGTGGCACCTTCTCACTCGATCCCTCACCTTACATGTACAGCAGCACTCTCTCCCGTTTCACAGGCGGGAGAATGGTGATACCTGGCTCTGGGTCCGAGCCCCGTGTTGTAACTCAGGCTACAGCTGAACTTATTTCAATGACCATTCAGCACCTGTTATGCAGCTTGTGGAGGGCTATTTTCCCGAACAGCCTTCATGATTGTGTTCGTGTTTGTTTGTTTTTATTTTGAGAGAGAGAGAGAGAGAGAAACATCGATTTGTCGTTCCACTTATTTACGCACTTATTGGTTGATTCCTGTATGTGCCCTGACTGGGGATTGAACCCACAACCTTGGTGTATTGAGAGGATGCTCTAACCAGCTGAGCTACCCGGCCAGGGCCCTAATGATTATTTACAGCCAGCATCTGCTCTGTTTGGTCCGCGCCTATGTCGTGGTGGTTGGTAAACATTTGGATTGAGAGCCAGAGGACTTGCATGCCACACCCGGCACTTGGTCCTACCGCCTCTGCTGCTAGAGCCCCAGCAGAGGTGAAGAAAATACGGTCCCCATGCCTGAGAGCTCACAGCTGGAGGGCAAGTAAGCACTAAAATACTTGCACGGGGGTGTGTTGGTCGCACAATAGAATGGGGTGCAAGCTGAGTGCGTGAGAGCAATCAGAGGGAAGCCACCATCTCTGCTTGGAAACACCACAGAAGGCCCCGCAGAGCCCGAGATGTTTAGACCTGCATCTTGAAGGACGAGCAGGAGTTTGCCAGGCAGGGCAGAAGTGGGTAGGCGGAGGTACCTGCTGAGCAAAGGCACGGGCGCACTGCGGCACGGCACGGCACATTTGGAAAGCTTGGCTCGAATCAGGAAAAGAGCTGCAGGTTGCCTCGAAAGACGGTTTATCTATAAACCCAATGGCCCTGAAGGGACTTAATGATTTTTTCAGTATTTGGCCCATCAGAGTGAGCTGCGAATGGGTTTACCAGCTGCACAGACAGAGCTCACTGGAGTAGCAACATCCCCCAGCACCTTCCCCTCTTCAAAAGAGCATTCCAGAAATCTGAAAGTGACCCTTATCTCCGGCGGAAAGGAACCTGTTCTTCTCTCCCACACACAGTCACAGGCACACTGGTGTTACTAGCTACCTTCCGTTGGCCAATTCCAATGGCAGCATTACTTAAAAAACATTAAAAAATCACGAAGAAGGGACTACTGTCCCACACAATGTAAACACGAATACTTTAGATATTGGCTTAAAATCATCTTGGGACAGTTATAACCTAAGTCATCCCACCAATTAATACAGACACATTAGTGTCTGTAGCTCCTCTTAGCCGTGTGTTTTATTTATTTTTATTTTTTTAATCCTCACCCAAGGACATGTTCATTGATTTTTAGAGGGGAGGGAGAGGAGAGAAATAGCAATAGCTTGCCTCCCATAGGCACCCTGACTGGGAGTCGAACCCAGTTTTTGGTGTATGGGATGATGCTCTAACCCAGCAAGCCACCCCGCCATGTCTTCTTAAAACCCCCCACTTTGCCCCTTACTCTAGACATCTTTTTTAATGCTGTTGAATTTAGAAATTATGAACTTTTAATATTCAGATGTAGTGAGTTATCCATAGACATTTATTTGACCTCATTATGGTTCCACCTTCCAAAGTGGGTGCAGCACCGGGAGTAGCAGTATCGTCCGAGATCAGCCAAAACGTTTGCGTGAGCCTGCCTGCCCCTTTTTCCACGGGCACGTGTGGGAGCCTGGAGCCATGGGTGTGACTTTGATGTTCCTCAATATTTTCAAGCTGGAAGATGTGTTCAAGACTGACCACAAGCTTAGGGGCCTCGTGTAGCTCGGCCTTTCCTTGTCACTGATGAACTGTCTTCTTTTGTTCCTAAGAAGAGACCTCTAACTGGTCGAGAAGGGTCCTTCAGAAGTTCACATCGTCCACCCACTGCGTGAAGTAAATCCATGCAAACCAGAGGATCCCCCGAGAATCAATACATCGCATGACGTTAGCCGGCCGGCGGGGAAGCCACGATGAAAGTTCACTACATCACAACAGACGCTTGGTTCATTAATCTGTAAGCAGAACCTGGCCTTAATTATTCATGATAATAGCCCTTAATATATTAGTTCACTGCAACGTATTTTGTATCAGTAATGGAGGTCTCTGTCCTTTGAGAACTTATTACAACCCTCTGCTATTAAATCTTCGCTGAGAGGTGGGGTACGAGTCTGACCGCCGTTTTCATGGGAATGTCATGGCCGAAGCATAATAACCAGGCTTGGCTCTTCTGAAGACACTTTCATCCCGAGGATCTCAAAGCGCTTTACAAGCCTTCATTAGGGCCAGGAATCCCCTGAAGGCAGTGGGGTTTTACTGTCTGTGTTTTATGGGTGAAGAAACAAGACACGGGCTGGTGAAGTGACTTGCCCAAGGTCACAGGACAAAATCGGCGGGACACCTGGGAGGGCACAGGCAGGTTCAGGCTGGAGACTGTTTTTCTTCAGCATCACAAGGAACCATTTGTGCGTCTTTTGAGCCACAGGGCCACGGCCGTGACTTTGAAAGTTCAGGTGGCCCCTATCTACTCAGGCACATTCTAGGCATATACCAGCCCCTCAGGGCCTGCTGGAGCGAAGAGTAAACTTCCAATCCGAAAACTCCTTAGTAGTTACTCAAACTCTCTCTATTCACAATGCCTCTACCATGGGAAAGAGTCCTGCGAAGTGTGCGGATGGCTGCCGCTGTTACATCCACCCGTGCGCTCTCTAAAAAGAACTGAGTGCTTGGGGGAGTTTATTCCTTTTTTAGTATTATTACCATTTTTAATCCTCACCCGAGGATATGATTATTGATTCGAGAGAGAGAGAGAAACATCAATGTGAAAGAAAAACATCGATCAATTGCCTCTCGTACACACCCCGACCAGGGATCGAACCTGCAACCTTCCAGTCCACGGGCCAGCACCCCAACTGACCCACCTGACCAGGGCTGGGGTTTTTTGTTCTCGTGAAGAGAGATTTTCATCTTCTATTAAATAGGATTTTACTAAAGGATCACTTCTCAAGTTAGAGACTGCTGTTGTGCTGGGAGAATTCTAGATAATTAAGTGGCAGGTTCTTCTTACAAATCCGGCTATTCTTTCTAAACCCTTAAGAAAACTGAGAAAGAGCTCTGAACAATTATGTTTTTATTGCTGGTAGCATCTCTAACAACGGGTCCTACACTGGGGGTGGAGGTGGAGTCTTTGCAGTTTGTTCTGCTTTAAATGTGTGTATTTGCTCCCAGCTCAGATGTACATGTAAACCATGTGGAGAGTGTGTGCGCTCCCCACTGTGTGGAATGCCAGGAACCGAGCTCATTCTGCAGGGACTGAGCTTTCAGCTCTGTCCTTTGTGACAGATTCCAGAGCGTCTCTACCTTGAGGCAGGCGGGTCACCAGGCCGTTTCTGTGACCCCCCCCTACCCTGTACCAGGCTGCAGGCAACCACTCCTGTCAGCTCTGTTTACTCTGGCAAGACTGATGGCATCCAGGTGGATTTCCCAACCCCTGCGCCTCCTCGCTCTCCGCCCCCACTTCTCCCCAGCCAGTGACGGTGATGGTTGCATTCACCAATGGAATAGTTAGGCCGTGAGTTGCTGTGCAAAAACTCCAGTCTGCGAGAGAGGTTTTGCTCCTGAGTTCAAACGCTCGTTTCACTTCTAATGAGTGCAGGGCCACGCCCGATTCCTCTGCCCTCCCCACCAGCACCCCTGCCAGCGTGTCCCCTGGCCTCTCCCAAAAATGTGCCTTTGCCCTATTACTGGCCCTGCACCCCCCAGGGTGAAGTTGCTCGCCTGGGAGGGCTGGGCTGCCGGGCAGATAATCCTGTTAAGCATCTGGAGGGCCTGGTCAGGGGATGTGCAGCCCAAGAATGTCAGGAGTGGATGAACGGGGCTGGAGGTGGGCTCCTGGCTGGGCGCTGAGGGAAAACAGGCTGCTGCCCTGGTCGGCATCAGCCTCGGGTCGGCTGGCTCCCGCCGGCCGGTGATAAGCTGCTGACCACAAGGACTAATTATTAGCGGATGGCTGTTTGAGCGCCAGGGAGTGTTGCTGGCTCCTTGGACGCGGCAGTAAGCACCAGGGACATGAGTAAGAAGAGTCCATTCCTGGGTACTGTGTGTGGGGTGGGGGGAGGGGGAGATGAGGTCGAAGGGCAGGGTAACAAACATGAAACTACACAGTTCAGGATCTGGAAAGGGAATGATCCCTGAGGAGCGGATGGAGTCGAGGCGGTAATTGAAGGAACAAAAGGGGCCAGGCCGGGGGGACAGAGCAGAAGCGACAAAAGCAAACGTGCTGAGGCGGGAACTAATCAGCCCACGACCAATGACAGCGGACAGGCCTGGTGCAGAGTTCACAGGCTGGGTGGGGCCGGATCAGGCCGGGCACAGCCAGCCTCGGTGTGCGCGGAGGGCTTATTCCGCTGGCAAAATGAAGAGTGCTGGAAGGCTTAACCGAGGAGGTGGGAGGGCAACTTGACCCAGGGGGTGCTCAAGAAAAATTAACTTGGCATCAGTGTGTAGGTGGCCAGAGACTGAAAGCAGGAAGCCCGCTGACTGCAGTAACCCACGCAGGGTTTGATAAGGGCTGGGCGGCGGCTGCTCCACCCGTTCAGTGTCTGGGGGCCTCGTCAGTCCCTACCCCCCACACCCTTTCATGGTGAACTTCACTCCTCTCTGCAGTCCTGGCGTCAGTGCCACCTGCTCCAGGGAGACCTCCCGGACTGACCCCAGATTAGGCAGGGTCCCCCTGCTACATGTTCCCACTTGCTTTGTCATAATTACCTCACCGTGGTTGGTGAGGGGGGAGGTGGACAATAATATAAAATTTAGCACCTTAACCATTGCCAAGCATACAGTCCAGTAGTGTTAGGTACACTGACATTTTCGTGCAGCCGTCGTCGTCGTCCACCTCCAGAATTCTTTCATCTTGCAAAACTGAAGCTTTCTCCCCACGAAACAATAACTGCCCATTTCCCCTCCCCCAGCCCCTGGCATCGACCATTCTACTTCCTGTCTCTACAGATTTAACCGCTCTTAGGTACTTCGTATAATAAATGGAATCATACAGTGTTCGTCTTTTTGTGACTATTTCACTTTAGCACCATGTCCTCAAGGATCATCCATGTGGTAGCATAGGACAGAATTTCCATCCCTTTTAGGGTGACCTAATATGCCATGTTTATGTATATATTACATACATGCAAGGTCACATTGAATTTGTCCATTCATCTGTTGGTGACCCCTTGCAGACTTTAAACAAATAAATGAAAGGGCTCTGATAGAACAGAACACAATAAAAAATATCAGCATGCATTCTTGTCCTAGGGGTAAGCAGTGAGAGGGAGAATCACTTGTCAGAACTCCAATAGAGTAAGATTAGCAAAACAGGAAACAGCATTTCTAGCGTGTCCCTAGAATCCAGGAACACGAATCAGTCAATCCCTGCTCCATCTCGCATGGGGTGCCAGTGTTAGGTTGGGGATTGAAGACTTTATCTATCTGACTCTCACTTTAAGTCCCCAAGCGAGTGGACGAGGAGCGATACAGTGCTTTCTCCTGGCTGCATTTCCCAAGCATCCTCCCTTCTGCGGCATCATGTCTCAGAATCTGCGTAGGCTGGCTGCGTGGGACCAGTCCCCTTGGCTGCGGGACCCCAGAGGCTCTCACAAAACCCAGAAGCAATTCTCTGTTACTCGGCCTCAGTGGCTACTGGGGTCTGCATTTAGCTCCTAACAGGAGCCCTAGAGCCCTTCTCTCCCCATGCCGTTCCGTTCTGGACTCCCAGCGTCTCATGGAACACACGCTGGGCAGGACTCCTTTCTTGAGAGCAGGAGAGTGGGTATAAGACAGTTCCCCGAAAAGCTATTACCTTGCAGCTACAGGTGCAGACGTGTGTGGGAGGACACACACACACACAGACACACTCCCCGGGGCCAAGGAAGGAGAGGGGAGAGGTTGCAATTATCGTTGGTGACTGAGGGACGGAAAGGAGAGGCTATGAGTGACCATCGCCTCGGATCCTTCCCCAGTCGTCAGCTAGGACTTCAGCTCCCCTCTGCCCATGTTATCACTTCGTTCAGACGATTATGCAGATGTGTGTGTAACGGTCAGTGTGCCCTGAGGTCCAGAGCCCCCTGGGTGTGGAGGGGCCTCTGCTGACCTACATCTAACGCACTGGATTGCTCCCAGGCCGCGCGGTGCTGCACTGAGCTGGAGCAGAGTCATCCATGAGCATCTCTGCCTGAGAGAATCAACCAAATCTCTATAAACAAAAGCTGTGGGCTGGAAATAAATTACGCTGGCTGTTATTCAACTTAAGGGCCGCATCTCTTGACATACATCCACACTTCGAAGATTGATAAGGCATTTACATTTAGAGAGAAGCTGTGTTTGGGAGGACAATGTGTGATAGGATGATGCTAACTTCCAATACAGGTAATAAAACAGAAATTCAGAATGAAAGAATCATATCTAACACGTGCTTGTGGTAAGAAAACTTAAAAGTTGTTCTTGGAAATTGGACACGTTATGGCGACGTAGAGACAGAGAAGATAGAAAATTGATACAGAACTTCCCATATAAATGACTGTGGAGCCTTGAACAACATGGGTTGAGACTGTACAGGCCCACTTACGTGCATATTTTTTTTTCAATAAATACCTGTCCTGTTTTCAATCTGGTTGGAGTTCCGCAGATGCAGAGGGCTGACTGTTTGCATTGATCTACATTCTATACCATTTTATACATTTGTGGATTTTGGTATCCATGGGTACTGAGGGACAACTAAGTTATGGAGGTGTCAAAGTTATATGTGGATTTTTGACTGCATGAGGCCGGTGCCCTGTACCCCGGGTTGTTCAAGAGCCCAATGTATACATTCGAGAGGTCTTAGTACCCTGGCTGGGTAGCTCAGTTGGCTGGGGTGTTGTTCCAATACACCATGCTTACGGGTTCAATGCTGGTGAGGGCATACACAGATTCAACCCATGAATGCATAAATAAGTGAAATAACAAATCTCTCTTTCTCTCTCTCTCTCTCTAAAATCAATTAAAACATTTTTAAAAGGAAGGTCTTAGTCTAAATTAAGTGCAGTTCATACTTTCAGCCCCTCTCCAACCCTCACTACACGACAATGATAAATACACTGTAAAAACAAAACACTAAAAATATACAGCCGTGCTCAAAAAGAAGATAAGCACCTCCACGGGCCATAAATCTATCAGGAATACAAGCTTACGGGTGGTAAGCAGAGTTTACGTGTTCAAATACCCCGAGAGAGAGGGGGGACCAAAGCCAGCATCCTTGAGAAACGGAGTTCCAAACCCCAAACAATGACAGGGCCGCTCTCGGGTCCAGGATACGAGGTGGCATTTCCCCCACCTCCGTGGCTTTCTTAAGGGCCATAGGTCCACGCGGTAGTCTTGGCATTTTTTCCAGGTTTCTTTCATGAGTAGGGGTGTCCCAACTTAACCTACGTTTGATACGGTGATCCTAGATCTGGTCCCCACGCTTGCATTAGGTTCTAAATCAACAGTGAGTAGGTAAAGTCATTCCAGATGAAATGACAATAACAGAGCTGTCCGAAAATGACTTTAAAATGATGACTTTAGGATCTTCAAGAGATAAATGAATGAATAGCATCTATAAAAGAATATAAAGTTACGAAACAAAATAGGCAGGAATGAAATAAGGATGGGAATATCAAAAAAGAACTTACCATAAAACTTAGAATTGAAAAATACACTTGTTAATGTAAATAAGACTCCTCTATATTGGACACAAAAAGAAAAGTAGAAAATCGAAAGCTAGTGCCAGGAGTATACCCAGAACAGAGCATAGATAGATGAAGACAAATAAGAAAGAGCAGTTTAGAACTGCAGGTGATGGATAGAGTTTCTAACATGCGTCTAGTCATAGTTTGGAATAAGAGGATAGAGAAAACGAGGGAGAGCAATAGTGGGAGAAATGCTGGCAAGAATTTTTGTTCATACTGAAAGAATGTACCAAATATTGAGCAGGATAACTGAAAATAAATTCTTTTTAGACACATCATTATGAAACTGCAGAAAAATCAAAGATAAAGAGAAAAAAAATTAAAGGTAAAAACAGATTACCTTTTACAAAATGATAATCACATCATTCATTAATATTATTAAAAGCCAAAGGATTCTAATGGAATAACATCATCAATGTGCCGAAGGAAAAAAATCAGTTGACAATCCTCACACAGCTATACTATTGTTCATGCATGAGAGAGCAAAACTTTTTCAGATTTACAAACTGTATGGGCATTTTCTATTCACAGATCCTCACTGAAAAGACTACCACAGGATTCACTTCAGCAAAAAGAAAAGTGAATCCAAAGGGGTGAAATGGGTGCAAAGACTGCCCAACATAGGGAAAGGTATATTGGTAGGTTGCACCTGTAGTGTATAAATTTGGGCCAGAAGTTCCCTGAAGATGCATAAGGCAAAAAGGAAATGTTGAAACATGGGCAAAACAAAGAAATAATTCACCAACTTTAATAAGGAAGAACTCGATCTGCTGGAGATTGTGTTTGTTCAGCCATTCAGCAGAGGAGGGATGAGTGACCTGCATCAACTGATTGATTTATACTCAATAGGATATTCCAAGAAAGATTTAGGTTAGCTAACCTGCAGCTATTCCTGGTCTCGTCTTCATTTTCAGATCCAGAAACTTCCTAAGGGAGTCATTGGCAAGCTTTTGATTGAACCTTTGGCACTAGTCCCAGGGAGAGCTCTCCATGTTTGAATGAATCATGGGATGTGGTTTTTTTTTTTTAAGCAATCCACTCCCTCAAGTCTCCCAGGCAAACACAGTAAAGACTTTCAGAAAAGTAAAACTTAAAGGAGAAAGGAGCATGGGGCCTAGGAAAAAATTCTGCAGCACTTAAGACTATGTAAGATCCCAAAGGAACAACTTCCTTCTCAAGGAGGTTAACCGGAAGATAAAGCTGCTTTCTATTTCCAACGAGATAAAGGAATTCACTGAGTCAATCAATGAACAGGTCAGCATAAAAAGAGAATGCAACAAAACTACACCCCTAATAATGGAAATCAGGTCTTCATTAAAAGCAGTAAAAGCAGAATGAAAACTACAGAGAATGGGGTTATCCAAATAGATGATATTGTGGAGAATGGTATACCAAATGCCAAATAAATCCATATAAAATATTTTAGATGAAGCAAAAGAAGACAGCAGACACGAAGAACAGGATGCTAACCTGACAACCAAACTGTGACTGTAAGAGTCCTGATAAAAGAGGAACATCGGGTTAAGAATTAATTACTAAAGTTCCCAGAATTTGAGGGGGAAGGAACTGGAATTATAAATCAAGACGACCTACCTTATCCCAGAAGAAATCAATAAAAATTAAACAATATCCTGATGTATTCTTAACCCTCAAGGGAAAAATGTATTTACAATATGATAATCAGTTGGGGACCAGGGAAAGATCATATTAAAGGAGTTAAAAATCGTTTGATTCCTATATCTCTTCTAAAATAGTTAGTGTTAGCCGTGGCTGGTGTGGGTCAGTTGGTTGGAGTGTCATCCCATAGACCAAAAGGCTGTAAGTTCTACTCCCGGTCAGGGCACATACTCAGCTTGTGGGTTTGATCCCTAGCCGGGGAGCATATGAGAAGGCAACCAATCAATGTTTCTCTCTCACATTGATATCTCCCTTTCTCCCTCTCTCTCACTACCCCCCCCCACACACCTCCTTCCTTCATCTCTAAAAGCAATGAATGTCCTCAGGTGAGGATTAAAAAAAAAAAGAAATGAAAATAGTCCATGTTAAAGAGAAAGGAGAAACTCTGCATCCTACTGCAGTGCAGAGGTGACACACGAGAAGTTCAGTCCCAGCCACTGGTGGTTCATCGTAAAGAAAACAGGAAGATGTTCTAGGAGTTGGAGAGACTGAACAGCATTAATAAGCTCGGTGCTGCTTATGCAGATAGTCTTCAAAGTATTCACACCATTGTGGTCCGAATCAGTGAAAGAACTATTAGGCTTCAGGTCCCTGCAGTGTGAGCTGCACCCAGGGACACTCTTCCAATGAAGTACAGCAGAGGTGATGAGATGTCACCTTTGAGATCAGGTTAGAAGACTCCGGCTTCCATCTTGCTCACCAGCTCTTGTTCTCTCCTGCTTTCTCCCTTGCTTGGTCTGAGCAAAGCACCGCCATGTTGCAAACTGCCTTATGGATAGACCCACGTGGCATGAAATTGACAACTCTGGCAAACAGCCAGCCAGGATCCGACACCTGCCAACAGCCACATGGTGAGCTTGGAAGCAAATTCTCCCTCAGTGAAGCCTTGTGACGACCACAGCCCCGGTCAACGACTTGAATGCAGTCTTACTAGAGACCCTGAGCTGCACGGCCCAGCTGGGTCACATCCTGTAAGGCAATAATGGCTGTTGCTTGAAGCCACTACATTTTAGGATACTTTGTTACATGGCAATATATAACTAATATGCCTATTGTCTGGTTATATTTAAATTTCAGAAGAATGGAAAAAGGAAGAAAAAGAAGAAGATAATCTTTTTTTCCACGAAAGGGAGTCAAAAAATACCACCTTTGATTAAGTACAGAACAAAAAAATTATAAAGTGTTTTAAGACATTATTACTAGGATTAACAATATGGTGATTGGCTTGCAAATAGCTGAAAGGCAACAGAACATATGCCACATGTCAGCACGAAAATAGAAAAGAGAGACTGAGAAAGCATGTCATGAAATCTCTAAAGTCACAGCAAGCGCAGAATTAGATCAGGTACCATTTCAAGGGCAATCAGAGTGATTTTAAAAAGAGAAGCCAGCCTGGCTGGTGTAGCTCAGTGGATTGAGCACGGGCTGGGAACCAAAGGGTCCCGGTTCGATTCCCAGTCAGGGCACATGCCTGGGTTGCGGGCCAGGTCCCCAGTGAGGGCCATGTGAGAGGCAACCATACATTGCTCTTTCTCCCTCCCTTCTCCTCTCTATAAAAATAAATAAATAAAATCTGTAAAAAAAAAAAAAAGAAAGAAGCCAGCAGTATTTACGTACTTGGTAAACAAGTGTATATTGAACACCTGCCGGGATTCCTGGTGGACAAGGCTGACTCAATCTGATGCTGAAGAATAACAAGCAATTACAACACAGGATAGTAAGTGCAACAAGGAAGAAAGTCCAGAGCAGAAGAAAAGTTGATCGACATCCCTTTCTCTACCTTCCTGTGTTTAAGCTCTTCTGTTCTGGGCTCTCCACGTATCAGCACCAGCGTCCGAGCAGCTTTCCAAGATCCCCAAGCCCTAACCCCCTCCCCGGCACACATACAAGGGACTGCAGAGGAAATGTTTAATTCACCCTTGCTAGCCTGTGACAGATCAAGTAGAGTATGCACCCCAAACATGCTTAGAGAGTATGAACACTACGATTTTAAGGTGGAATTAGTAGATTAGACTTCATAGGTAGAAACACAAATCATTTTACTATAAGACTCATTCAATAAACTCGAACAAGCAGAAATTATATTAGCTATAATCTGTTTATAGTGAAGTAAAGTGAGAAATCATCTAGTTGAAGACAAAAAAGTCATTAATAAATTGGAAAGCCTTATACAACATCTGGCTCAAAGAAAAATAGTAATATAGTAAGAGATGGTTTAGAAAAAAGGTTATGGAAATATTATATAAAAAATCATAGAAAATGTGGTTAGTGATACACTCAGAGTTGAATTTATAGCCTGAAATAATTTTCTGAAAATCACTTAGCATTCAACTTAAATTTCTAGAAATAGACCACAAAAGAAATCTAAGGAAAACAAAAGTAAGAAAATAATAAAGGTAAAAGAAGTTGGCTCACTGAAGGAACAAATAAAGTCAACCACATAGTAGCAAATCTAGTTAAGAGAAATTAGAGTTGAAAGACTTGGCATAGGAATAGCACAATTATGTTACTGAATTTTAAAACAGCAATTAGATGGCCATTTCTCCCTAAAAATAAATTTAAAAATTAAAAGTAGAAGAAACAGAAAACTTGAAGAGAGTAATAGAAGAAAAACCAAAAAGGTATAGAAATAAAAACTCTGCCCCTACCAGGCATTAGGGAAAAGACTATATAGGTGTATGCTGTTAAATCTTAGAGAAACAGATAATTTCCATGTTAGAAAAACTTCTCCACAGCATTGGGGAAAATAGGAAGCTACCAATTGACTTTACAAAATAAACGTACCCATGGACCCCAAGCTTCTTTGCCTTACACGCACACAATTGCAAGCCAATGCCCCTGAGAAATGTACACAGGCAAGGCTCCGGCCCCACAGGACACCGACTCTACCACTCAGCCCGTCAACGGTCCTTTACGGAACACCTAGTACTGGGCACAGAGGACACCGAGCTCTGTGAAAACGCTGGGAGATACTAAATTAGCAGATATGGTCCTTGCCACCATGGAGCTCAGAGTCCAATGGGGAGGGGACACGTACAAGGACAGTTAAAGTGTGTTATATGCGAATGACACTTTTTCTCAGGGTACAGCGAGGAGTGGGGACATCCAGCCCAGCATGGGCAGGGAGAACGTGGTGCTCCCAGCAAAGACTTCTTGGCGGATGGTGTGCTTCAGTCAGGTCTAAAAAGAGTAGGAATTAGCCAAACGGAGGTTGGGAGCAGTGTTCCACCTCCGTGGGTGAGGCTGTTCAGACAGAGGAGATGGGAGTGGACAAATGGAAGCCGGCAGGCTTAGAAAAACCTGTTATGGCCCTGGCAGGTAGCAGCTCAGTTGGTTAGAGCATCATCCCAATATGCCAAGGTTGTGGGTTCGATCCCCCATCAGGGCACGTACAAGAAGCAACTAATGAGTGCACGAATTAGTGGAACAACAAATCAGTGTTTCTCTCTCTCTCCCTTCCTCTCTCTCTAAAATCAATAAATTAAAAAACGTAATAAAACTGTCCACTATAAGGGTGTTTCCCTCCCACCTCAATATAGGAGAGCTTGAAAAATGATTATAGGCTGATCCCAAAAGAACTCGACAACAGAAAGACCTGGAAGATACAACAAAGAGAGATTATTAACTAGTAATAGGGTCCCAGAGGGTGTGATCAGTGCGGGGAGGAGGAGCACCCTCCTCTGAGACTGGAGGAAGAAAGATGAAAACTGGGGGTGCGTATATTTTGGTTAAATCACTGAGGGACATAAAAGGAAGAGATGTCCCTGGAAATATGGTGCTCAGGGAGAGACTTGGAATCAGTGGTCACACCAACTCCATCGTCACTCTGCTACTCTGTCAACACTTGGTCTGCATGTTGAAGCTGAGGAAGCCGGTGATAGTATTGGTCCAGGTTAAGAATCGGTCATTGGATGCTACAGAAAGATAGGGTTGCCAGGGAATTATGGGTGACGGGAGAGAGTTAAATGAATACTAGAACAGGGTTCTGATTCCATAGGTAAGAAAGGGAGGCCAGGCGGGGACTGAGAGAGGAACAGAGGGGCCAGGAACCTGGAGGTCTCTGTGGGAGCAAAGGGTGAACAAAGATGTGAGGAGGGAGGAGACGGTGACGCCGGATGAGGTGCGAGGATTTCACGGCGGCAGTATCGGATGGGCGGACCACACGAACACTTAAATCCAGGACTTAATGAAGATCCAGGTGGGGTGGCAAGTTCTCAACCAACCTCCACGGTCAGCAGTGAGCGACGGGACATGAGCAGGAAGTGACAGAGCGCCGAGTGGCAGCTCGCCAGGACAGAGGCTGGGTCTGTCATGTCCTCGGCCTCTGCACAGTGCCTGAGTCACAGAAAGCACTCAGTATTAACAATTATTTGTGGAATAAACAAATGACTTTATTCCATCTCCCTCACTTTACGGATGAGAAAACCGAGGCTCCAAAACACGAAATGTATTGTCCAAAGTGACAGTTCAAAAGTTATTGTTGGATTTCAGCTGGCCAAAGCTTCCCACCTCCGTACAAAACCACACTAAATGTGAATTTCCTCCCCAACTTTCCCGGAGGTGACGGATGATTTCATTATTTTATTATCTCAAAACCACTGAAATGGCGTTTGTCATCCCATTGTGCTGGGGAGGGATGTCCCAAAGCTGAATGAATAAAGGGAGTGGTTAAGAAAAAAATCTTTGCAGCCTGGAGGGGTTTACTCACTTATTGGAAATACATCA
The DNA here is from genome assembly GCA_004026765.1 of Micronycteris hirsuta. Taxonomy (NCBI): domain Eukaryota; kingdom Metazoa; phylum Chordata; class Mammalia; order Chiroptera; family Phyllostomidae; genus Micronycteris; species Micronycteris hirsuta. The sequence continues at coordinate 10,962 of PVJI01010328.1, read as the reverse complement.
GATGTATTTTCAAGGTATATCCAAGGAAGCTGGTCCGGAAACTATACCCTTGCTAGTCTGCCAACATTTCATTGTCCTCTGTCTCCCGGTGCTGTGGTCTCATCTTCTTTGTGAAAACTCACAAAATCAGGAAGAAAAACACACACACATTCACAGACACCACAGCTGTCCACCCATAGTCACTATAGGTTTTTTTCCACAGACTCCATAGGATTAAAGAAATTAATTAGCCTTCAGCTGAGCAGGTCTGAGCCTTCCTATTACCCTGAAAGAAAAATGAAACCATCTCCCCCAAAGGCTATTGTCCGCTGTGGAATCCGACTGAAAAAGGAGGGCGCTGACATACATGCTCCTCTTTCCCACTGGACCAAAATTTCAAAGCCTCAAATGTGTGGTAAATCTGACCAAAGATAAAGATTTGCAGGTGTTTTTTGCATAAAAGCCAGAAGGGCAGATGTATCTGAAACGTGCTTCGAACCAAATGGGACATCTGCAACCCATTAGGGGTGTCCTGGAGAGAGAAAGTGAGAGAGGAGGTTCAGGCAGAGAGCCTGCTCCGCAGAAACGCAAGTGTGAGGACGTGTGCGGACCCTTCTGTCAGGATCTGAAGACACCGAGGCTCTGAAAAAGGTTACCTTTCCAGGGGTAAACGTACATCTCTGCCAAATAACCCGGTTCCTCTTTTTTCTTTCCCTCGATCACGTTACCTTGGAAATGTCAGTGCCTTCTCTTTGCTCAAGTACACCTACATGTTTTCCTGTTTAAGACTTGGCAGCCACCGCAGATAAAGAGAACATTCTCCTCTTCGAATGTGCGGACCTTCCTCGCCCGACACTCACGGAGAGCGATCTGTGTCCCAACTCAGCTTCTCGCTCTCCCGCAGAACAAAGCAAAGCTGTCGCCACGGGCCTGGCTTGCAGGTTGCGCACGGGCTGTGCTGTGCGCCCCATGTCGGACTCCCAAGGATAACCACTAGCTTTTACGAAAACACGTTGCTGCAAAATACTCACAGCTGGGAAAGTAACTCGGAGGTGTGTGACCCTGGAATGGGTATCAGGGAGGTCACCGGATTTTGTTAACATATAGGATCTGTGCCCAGGGCTTGCTTTTGGCCTCACGTTGGCATCTTGGGTTGAACTTCAGTGACTGGGCTCCAATGGAGCAGAACAGGGAGCCGTGGGCTCCGTAACCGAGTTCCTTCAGGTCTGTTTCCCGCTGGAAGGCCTCTCACTTGCTTTAAACCATTAGTGCTGGGCATTTGTTAATTGCTAAACTCCCGGTGACAGACAAACCTGGCCTGTTCCAACTTGCGCTGTAATTTGAAGATGAAAAGCCACGCCTCTGGAAACGCCGGTATCAAAACCGAACCGGTGTTGGAGAGAAGGTGTTAGAAGCCACCGTTTGACAAAGTGGATTTCCAAGTGCAGTTAGCAATTACATTTTTTGAAGTCTTCAATTATGCCATTTACAAGAAGTTGCTTTTAAGACGCTACAAGTCAAAAACGTGTTTTTAAATCTCTTCGTTTATGGGTAATGCCCATCTTTATGAAATACCTACTGTGCACAGAGAAGAGCTCTGTGCCTCATTCAGTCAAAAATCAACAGTCCCTTCCCTCCAAAATCTCAAAGCGAACGACGGAAATCTCTTCAAAAATTAAAGTATGTGGTCAGTGCACTTGTGGACATTATGTTACTTAAGATCAAGAAGAAAACCATGACTGAAGCATCAACGTGCTTTGGTTGGAAGAATCTCCTCATCTGCCCAGGGTTGTGGATGGAGGGCCTGCCAGGTCCTCTCCTAATCTGTCACCGATGTCATCTGCAATTGAACGGGTGAACCAAGACTGTTATGACTGAGGGCACGTGGTATTTCATTCATCCTTCAACCCAGATAATCCTCCAGTAAAACTGAATGTAAGTTTCTATATCCGTGGAGACACTTTCTATGGAAAATAAGGGGAAAAATCTCAAGTTGGTATAAATGATAAAAGTGATTGAATTGTCTACAAATCTAAAAAGGCCAAAGGCTTCAGGCATGGTTTTCAGAGCTTCAGCTGAATTTCCCTCCAATTCTCGCAATTCGACTCATCCCGACGTACCAGTTCTGTTCCCCTGCCCATTTTCCCTTATTACTCACCAACAGCTGTCAGCGATTATATTCCTTCTTCATGACTATGGGAGAAGAACTTAACTTTTCATAACCATTGTTTTGAGAAGTCAAACAATCAAATGAAAACCCTGAGCTTTGAGCTGATTGGAGCACCCTGGAACCAATCCCTATGGCCACAAAAACACCTTGGTGTTGATTGGTTTGAGTACAGGTTACCTGAACCAATCACTTGAGGGACTGGGGTTGGTCACCTGCCCAGAAGAGGTGGCTGCTACATGCTAGGGAATGACTGAATGGGAGTTGAGGAGGCGGTCAGAGCACAGTGTCTGCCATACCCTTCTCCATTCATAACCTCTGGCTTACTAAGTAATTTTTATGTCAGAGATAAGCTTTGAAAGAGGAATCTATTTCCTCTATTCCTCTAAATTTGCTTAGTCAGGCATGTAAAGGTGGTTTTATTCATTCAAAAATGTAAAATGGGCCCTGGCTGGTATAGCTCAGTGGACTGAATTGCCAGCCTGAGAACCAAAGGGTCGCCAGTTCGATTCCCAGTCAGGGCACATGCCTGGGTTGCCAGCCAGGTCCCCAGCAGGGGGTGCGTGAGAGGTAACCACACATTAATGTTTCTCTCCTTCTCTTTCTCCCTCCCTTTCCCTCTCTCTAAACATATATAAAATCTTTAAAAAATAAAAATGGAAAACATGTAAAATAGGTAACTTTAGTTTGTTTTTTTCATAGCCCTCTGTTCTCCTAAGAATAAAGTGAAACCCCCAAGAAAGGCTTTTAAAGTTTGATATCAGTTATTGAGAAGGATTTAAAATTCATCCTATATCCCATCTTCCCTAACACTTTCTTCCCAATTTCCAAAAACAACATGATCTAATTCAGAATTATAGTAACTCAAGTAGCTTCCCTATCAACTTGGATAATGAATGACTAAATTTGCAGAAGACACCATGTTCCAAAGTATGAACCTTAAAAGTTTTCTTCAGCTACGCGTTCCCCAGCCTCCCAAAATTTATCAAAGCAGAGCCTGTCTTGTCCTCATAAAACTCAACTCGAGACGCCAAGTGCCAGCCTGAGAGATTTTCAACCACCAAGTATTTCTTCCATACTTTAATTAGAAATTCAGCTCCTTGGGTTCAGAGGCGTAGTTGTACTAAACAAAGTGTCCAGGGAGGTGTCCACCTGTACTATTTTCCTCCCGCTGCCTTGGTGACGAGAGAATGAGCTGTTGGGAAGGCAGGACACAGGCCTTTTCAAACAATCACTGTCGCTGACTGTTCGCAGGCCAGGGAGGACAGAGTATAGAGAAGCTAACTTCACACACCTCAGACGTATCTAAACAACGGTTGCCAAACTTGCCGCATGTTCTCCCAGCATTACATTGAAAAGACCCATCCTAAACTTTCAACTTATCCACGTCGAAAACAGGTATTCTTTTCTGACGGCAGAGGGTACCTGCTACGGATGCTCACACGTCGCTTCGCCGGCAGACGTATCCGGGGAAGGTGTTTAGAATCAGGCCTGGGTTTGTTTTCAGTTTGGAATTTCCAGTTGCGCCGATCACTCTCCCTAAGACAGCCCCTTCCCTGACGCTGGCGATCTTGGCTATCAAGACCGAAAATGCCAGGCACAGCGCACTCCCCTCTGTGTGGCAGGATCTGCAGGCATTCTTGTCTCTTTAACCCCTGGCTTTGTGTCAGAGGTAGAAGAACAGGAACCGTTTTCTGACACCAAAACCCTATGTTACCTTTGGAATGGCCTCATCGCCTCTCTCTCAACAGGGAGCAGCCCTGGGGCCGGTGGGAGGAAACCGGGACACCTGGGCCAGGCCTGTGGCAGGCCAGCTGGCCCCCAGCAGGCAGCTGTGTGTGGGGGGTGGGAGGGGGGTGCCGCTTGGCCCAAATGCTGCTTAGTCAGGCTCCAGTGCCTAGCTGAGCTGCAGATGTGCCCGGACCTGCCGTCACCAGGTGTCTGTGTCTGGACTGGGAGGTGACGGAGCAAATGTGACTCTTGTCTCCTGGTGTTTCCCGACATTGTCCTCAGAGGAATGTGGAGGACTCAGGCGAGGCCACCTCGGAAGGCCTCTAACAGGGCTACCCACCCTGTCCCGTCAAAAAGCCCTGCCCCTGCCCCGCTGGCTCTCACAGTCTTCCTGCCAACAGCCCCGGGGCAGGCTCCTCCCCCAGGCGACCGATGGGGTCAGGTGAGCGCCCACGACCCACCTGCCCTGCTGTGACATGCGGCTCCCATCGCTGCTGCCCAAACCTCTATAGCTGAAGGTATCTTTTTCTCTTTAATACAATGATCCCATGTTAAAAAATACTTTTTTTTTTCAATTTAATTTTTTTTTCAAGCTCATGGGTCCCCCCTGGGGAAAGTTTCTTGAGAGTTTGTTTCCCAAAAAGAGGCTTTTCCGTAGTTAACAGAATTATTAACAACTCCAGGGAGTCTTATCAGGGTGCAAATACTGGAAAAGTTTACCAGCCTATTAGGGGACTCTGAATCCAACACAAAAAGTGTGTTCCTAATCTCTGTGTGGCTTTTGAGAATTCATTTTCTTTGTCGTTTACTATTTTTTTATTTTTCAATTACAGTTTACAGTCCATAGGATGCTGTATTGGTTTCAGAGCTCAGGCACAGTGGCTGCAGCAGCACGTACTTAACCAAGTGTTCCCCCCGCCCCGGTGTTTCAAGGACCCGCCTGGCCCCACGCATGGTTATTATGATGTTATTGATTATATTCCCTGTGCTATAATTTACATCCCTGTGACCATTCTGTAAGTTCCTTTCAAAGCTCAAGCAGGCTATTCCCCATTCTCCACCAAGAGTGACATTCACTCTACAAATATTTATCGCACACCTCCTATGTACTACGGGCCCAGGCCTCAAGAAGTCATCACTATATACAGCACAGGATACAAATGAACAGCACGTTGGCCAGATTCAGCTCGCAAACATATTTCGTTTGACTCACACCATATCTATCACAAATTTGAATTAGTTGCCAACTTTTAAGTATCTGAATATTTCTAGCTTCTCTTGAAAACTCAGGAAACCTGGCAAAACCGAGCCCACATTCCCGGCTGATGACAGGCAGGGAAACGACTGCCCACTTCAGACAGGCGCTGGCTCTCAGCTCACACGGCCCCCGCCTGCCCAGCCCCTCGGCAGGTGCCGGGTTCCGGGGACGGGCAGTCACGGCACACCCACCCCGGGAAGGGCCTCACTCGGGGACCTGGCCGTCTAGCCACGCCTCTCATCTCGGAGAAGCTGCTCCTTGCCACCATACGAACAGCTCACAGTGATTTTCTGATTCTGTGTCTTCTCAACTCATCCCCTTTTTAATAAAGATTTTGTTTTTTAATCCTTGATATTGTAAAGTTAGAGAAGGTGTCATGGTGTTAGTGCTCACTCCAACGAGGAACGTGACACAAGAGGAACGTAGCAAGGCTGAAGCGCAGGCGCAAAAAGGGGAGACTAGGAGAGCGGGGTGGCACCCGGGGATGCCCCCATTGGCCAGATGGAGATGCTGAGGCCCAGAGAAGGGAAAAGCCGTACCCGGGTCCCACTACTGACCAGTAGGAGAACAGAAGTGTGTTCCTGATGGTCTTCACGCAGCTGGTAGCACGTTCTCTTCTCTATGCAGCGGTGGTCTCTCTGTCCCGTTTTTCTGGTGTTCAAGGAGTGGCAGGGAAGCCCTTCAGACCTGGGAACAAATGCAAGAACTGACTTTAGCGATATCAAGAACCTAATTCTAAATAAGCCTGCAGAAGATTAATTCATTTTCCTCTAAACCTACTGATTCCCTCTCGGTGGGTCAAAATTGTCATATTTGAAGAAATGTCCATCCCCACAGAGTATGTTGGGAGAGACAGCCCATTTTCAAGTTTTCAAATTAGGCATTCCCAAAATCTTCCTTGTATTTGTAACCAGCAGCAGAGTTAAAAAAGGCTCGTCCTGACATTTGTTGCTAGTGGGAAGTTTTACTAGGAAAAAATATAATTCACTTGCAACAAACACAAAGATACTGACCAAAACCTGACTGTCCCACAGGACAGATTAAAGGTATTTACAAGAACTTAGAAGTCTTTGGTGTATTTATAATAAGCATATTGTGGCCATTCAACAATACTGTGATCAGAAATTCCTCTGTTATGAATTTAAATTAATCCAAAAATCAGCTTTCCGTAGACGAGGACAGTAAGATCAAGAAAGCTGACTTCCTCAGCCAGTTTCCAGTTGCTAGGAACCAACTACACCCACGTCATTCCAGCTCCAAAACCTGAGCTTTGTCAGCTACAACCCGCAGCACAGAAGCCACTAAGATGAGTGGTGACCAGCGATGTTGGGACAAGGACACATCAGAACTAGGCCAGAGAATGCCGTAAGCACCACCAGAGAGGCAGACACAAGTGCTTAGGGCGTCAGAAGAGGGTAAAAGCCCATGGAAGTGACCTTGACACAGCGGCTCGGTTGGTTAGAGCGTCATCCGGATGCGCCAAGGTTGCAGGTTCCATCCTGGTCGGGGCACATTCGGGAATCAACCAGTGGATGCGTGAGCGGGGAGAAATACAAATCAATGATTCCCTTTCTCTCTAAAAAAAATAAAATCAATAAACATTCTTTTAAAAAGCACATGCAGTGGAGAGTTGGTAGGGGGTCAGGGAAGGCTTCAGGGAAGCAGTGACGTTTCAGAAAGACCTTGAAGGCTGCATGGTGTTACAACAGGCGGAGAAAGGAGGAGGAGCAAAAGGGGGCTGGCACCAGCTAAATGGAAGAGAAGCCGTTGGGGTTTGGAATTCACAAAGCAAAGCTTCAGCACTACTTCAGCCACGTGAAAAAAATAACTCTTACCAACACCTGGAAGGTAGGGCCAAGTCCATCCCATGAGGCCCTGTGGGAAAGCGTACGGTCACCCCCCTGCAGACCCAACAGTCACCTGGCCAGCATGCCCTGTGTGTGTCCCACCTGGGGGAGGCAGCAGGGGGTGCCCTCTGGGCCCCATGAAGCCCCCCTGATACCCACACTCTCCCACAGGCACCCTCTTCTCTCCTTTCCCTCCTCTTCCGCTCGAGGCCTGCACCTCTCAGTCACAACCAGGCACCCTCTGTCTCTTATCGCAACTCAGGTTTTTTCCTTCCATCTCCCATCTCCCCGCAATCTCAGACTGTACAGGGTTTTGGTTCCCCACTCAAGGACCCCCACCAGCATAAGGTGGGTGGGTGGACTAAACTGAGGAGGCGGCAGCAGCAACCCCTCGCCCCAGTAGCCCAGCCTCCAGAGAGAACCCCTTTAGGGGGCTGCCTTCTCCGGCAGGTCTGCCCGCCCGCCAGGGTCCTGCTAGCAGCTGTGGCCCATCTCCGTCGGCTCCCGGGGGTCAGGGAAGCCGCTTCTCGGGCAGGTCCTCCCCCCCTGTGCTCACGGGGCTCAGCTCCGGTTGAGTGTTTTAGGACATTTAATTTCACTTTATCCTTGGCACCCCATAAGAGAGGTGCAAATTGGATGCCATTTACAACCGAAGCAAGGGAGGTTGAGAGAGAGAGAGACCCTTGTCCTGGGAACGCGGGACAGCTGGGGCTGCGACTCCCGCCACCACGGCAGGGAAGGGGCTTGTTGGGGTTCTTAGCAAAGGGGGCGACCCCATGCCCACGTCAGGGACGGTCCCCACGCGGCCTCTGGAAATAAGCTCCCGGCGGCGCGCGCCGCGGGACCCCGAGGGCGCCCGGGGGAAGGCAGGCGGCGGCCTCGCCGAGCGAGACGCGAGCCAGCGAACTTCAGAGCGTCTGGCCTCCCGGGGAGGCAGACGCGGACACGTCTGTGTCTCCCGACAAGTGCCTTCAAGCCCGGCGGGGCAGACACCTCCGCGCCGGCCGCCGGCGAGGTCTCCGCGGGCTCAGGGCGTCCGCGGGCGGCCCCGGAGGGCGGCGGGCTTCCCGGGCGGGGGACTGGGCGGCCGGCGGAGGGGGAGGGGCGGGGAGGGGACAGCGCAGGAGGAGGCCCCCACCCGGGCGCAGGGGGCGGGCGTGCGGGGAGCCGCCCACTTCGCCGCGTCGCCCCGACGGCCGGAGTTTAGATGCGGCGGCGCCCGCCGAGCCGGGGCGGACGCGGGCCGGGGACACGCGCGGGTAGCCGGGCTCCGCGGCGGCCGCAGGATGGCTGAGGTAAGCGGGGGCGCTCGGCGCGCGGGGCGGCCGGGACGAGGCTCGGACCGGTCCCGTCCGCGCCGGGGACGCGCCCTGGCCGCCTCCCCCGGCCACCTGCGCGGCGGCGCGGGCCGAGGGGGGTCCCCGCGGCCGCGGGACGGCGTCGCGCACCGGGAGTGCCGGCCGGGCGGCGCGCGTCAGGCCGCCTCCCGCCCTGCGCGCAGCGGCCGCGTCCGAGCGCGCCCGCCTCCCGTCCCGCCGCTTTCGCCCCGGGACCCGCTGCGCCGCAGCCCGCGCGGGGACGGCCGCTTCTACCTGGGCTCGCGCTCTGTGGGGAGCGGAGCGCGCGGCGGCCGTCGGCCCCCACGCGAGCCGCGGGGACCGGCGGGCGGCGGGGACCCCTCTTTTGTGTGAAAGCGCCGAGCCCGGTGCCGGCGGGCGGGGCGGGGGCGTCCGGAGCGGCGCGGACGGCGCAGGACCCGCGCGCCGGGTCAGGAATGGCGCGGCGCACGACGTCGCCGGCGACGGAGACCCCGACGCCGCGGGGGGCGGGAGGGGAGCGCGGAAACGCCGGGCGCGCGTCTCCTGCCGCTGCGCGACGGGACACCTGCGGTGACTGGGGGGACTGGGCGGTGCCTGGGAGCGCGGGGACCGCCAGCGCCGCGTCCCCGGGTCGACTCCCCTCCGGAGCGCCGCGTCGGTTCCCTGCGGCCGGCGGGCCCGGCCGCGCGGGCGGAGGGGGCCGCTGCCTTGTCCCCGCGGCCCCCGGGCTTTGCCCCGAGAGGCTCGGGATTTGTCAGCCAGATGTGACAAGATCGCGGAGAGGCGAGGGAAGGAGGAGATCTGATATTAATCAGTGCATAGCTCGGAGCCAAACTTTCTCAAACGCGGTGTAGGAACATGTTCTTCTCATTTAAGGCATCTCTTTGTGGCGGTGCGGCTGCCACCGGCCCGACTTTGACAGTTCAATGGAATGCCAGCGAGCAGCCTTAATTGTGGGAGTGAAATTGTGTGTGCTGGGGGGCGGAGGGGGGAGGATCAGACACTCTAAGGTTCCGTAATGTCCCCTGGTTTTATGGCCGCGCTCCCCGCGCTCCTCTGAAGACAGGGCCTTTAACTCGGGCCAGACGCCCGGTCGCGGCCAGGCCTCTGCTGTTAACACTTAAGGGGCCTGAAAGAGGCCCCGCTGGTGTCCTGGGAATCCCTGTCAGAGGGTGTGAGTGTGTGTGTGTGTGTGTGCGCGCGCGCGCGCGCGCGTGTGTGAGGGGGAAACATGTGTTCCTACAACTCTGGGTCCACGGAGCACATCAAGCAACAATTTTTTTTAAAATATGGATTTCTTCTCATCAAAGCGACAAAGATTTTGGCTTGACTCTAAGTGAGTTGGAAAACAGCCTTTGACAGGTCTTTTTTTTTTTTTTTCTGGTGTCCTTTTATTCCTTGGTTATTGTTTTAAATCGCCGATGGATTTCCTGGGATCTTTTCATGAGGTGTCTTGGACTCTGCATTTGCAGGTACGTTGTACCTGTTAAAATTTTGGTGCAGTGATAAATATACTGGCTTCTCCATGGTCTGTTCCTAGATCGGTTGCTATATGTTATTAAAACATCATTGAAATTGCATAGGTCAAAGTGAAATTTTTGTACAGGACGTAAAAGAAAATTACTTCAGATATTTTACATTGTCTAGGGTTTAGTTTGTGCTTTCAATAAGGGTGGGCCGCCACTTTTGTTAGGATGCATTTTGATAAATAATTTTATCCTTTTTGGCATACCTAAAAGAATAAGAATGTGAGTCATCGTTTGATTTCTCATCCAATAAGTTTGCCAACTTTCATTTCCCCAAGGAAAGTATTGCTTGATCGGCCCCTGTCTTGGTTGGACGTGGCCCTGTTAGAGGTAGATGCTGAAGAGAGGTGGTGGAATCTTCACGCCGCCCAAGTGCTGCTGATGCTTTGGGAGCTCATAAGGGTGTTCTGACACCTACGTAATTAAATTTGGAATATCCTCTGGACCTGTAGATTCTTCAGAATAGAAAAGGATTTAGCCACAGGCTCCTCCTTCGGTCAGAAAGTGGTTGGGTTGAAGTGCGTGTTTGGCCACCGCTAGATACTAGGATGTGAAAAAAATGATCTGTTTGCTCAGGTTAGAATTCACATAAGGACTGTTAACCGACGTGGAGTAATTGCCATGAAAGCGTCAGGTTTGCATAGAGGGCTCTTTTTATTTTTAGTTTTATTTTACATTGCTCCCCTGCAGCAGTTAGTCCCGCATCCCAGGCCCACATTCTGGACCTGAGAAGGGCCACCCCACCTAATGGGTGAGAAAAGCCACACAGATTCTCCTGTGGGATAAATAATACGTGTCCTTTAAGCATACACTTAGCGTTTACGAATGCGTAGGGAGAACTATCCATGGGAAAACAATTTAAAAGTTCAATCTGTCGGTAAAATTAAACGGCAGTGTAAGGGGTGAGGGGCCGAAGTGTCTTGTAGCTTTCGTACACGGTGTTGGAAGTTATTTTGACAGTGGCCATTAAAGAGGTGCCCTGAAGGTTCCATGAGGTAAATTACTTGCAGGAGGAGCATGTTTTACCCCGGGGTGAATTTTCACCTCTACAGATGTTACTGAGAATGAGTAACTTTTCTCAGAAACAGCCCTGCTTGAAAAGAATTAAAAATGCCCCAGCTAAGGTGAAAACTCA
>PVJI01010327.1:0-60977 GCA_004026765.1 Micronycteris hirsuta | reverse complement strand
AGCCAATGGACTGAAGACTGAAGCAATATATTCAGGATTTCAAAGGATGTGTACATTTTAAGGTCTTTTGCAATGCATTGCTGAATTTATCCCTATAAATCTCCTATTACCCCATTGCCCTTGTGCTAACAGTATTTGGAAGGACAATATTCCCCAAACCCTCATAAGCACTGAATATTCTTTTTTGCTTCTCATCTTTTCCAGTTTAAGAGGCAAAATAAAGCATCTCATTGCTTGGATTTACACTTCTTGATTTCCTAGAGACATTGCATTATTTATATGCCTATTGGCTAATTGTGTGTGTGTGTGTGTGTGTGTGTGTGTGTGTTTAATTGTCAAGTCATTTGCCTATCTTTCCTTTTGGGGTGTTTGCCTTGGTTTGCTTTTCATCAAACTTAAGGAAAACAGACAAAATCCTTTCCCAGAGTGTTGAGAAATTGTTGGCACGAGGCGTAGCAGTGTATCTGCTACACTAAGGGTGGGAGGGGTGGGTGACCAAGCAGAGCCAAGGAGGCTCCAGTCCCAGCACAGCTGAGGGAGCAGTGAGCCAAAGGCATGTCCACGGGTCACCCACCTACCCTGCAGACTGCTGAGAGGCTCCCACCTGTGGCCACGAACAGAAATCAGAATTCAAAATGTTTAAAGTCACGACAGAAAGTGCCTGGTCCAGCGTTTCCTGACGGGCAGGCCCTAGTATGTGGGAGCACTGTGAATGGGTTCCAGATATGCAGAGGAACGGGCACCTTCAGCTGGGCTGACCCCAAATCTTTGTGCCCCCTTCCTCCACCAGCCGGGAGCCTGTACCCCTTTTCTTCCCATCTCCCCTCCATCCTGCACCAAAAGGGCCTCCAGTGCACGTGTATGACACCCCAGCACACACTCAATCTTTACCTCCCCTGCTTCCTGCGAACAGCTGCCCCTAGGCCATGTGCAAAGAAGGAGGACCTGGAAATAGGCATGGCGTGATTTGGGCTGGTGATTCCAGGGTCCAGGCACCCACATAAGAGTCTAGAGCAGAGCTTCTCAGTGTGGTCCAGGCACCAAACTGTCATTACTGGTCTGCTGTGGGGTCAGGAAAAAAAACGCAAGCACTTAGAAATTTCTATGGCAACTTGACATTGCTGGAATGTCCCAGGGTGAACTTGTGTGACTGAACTCCTCAGATTAAATAAGGGACAGACCAGTTCTAGCACGGTCCAACTCACGTGGTGAGTCACAAGCAGCGTGAGCCTCACATTAGTCAGGCAGGTCGGCCACGGGCTTGTCTGTGCTGACGGGAAAGGAAAAGCGACTGGCCCCCAAGGAGGGCTGCAGGCTTTGGTGGGTGTGTCCCCTTGGCCCCTTGATATTTTGCCCTGTGGGGAAGGGTGGGGTTAAGGTGGGGGCAGAGAAGGTGGCTTCTAGCACACAGGCCCAGCTTAATCAGTCTAGGGCACAACTGCCTTTGGCCCTTGGGTTAGCCAGCTGACCGCTTCCCTTGCGTGCTACCCTGGCCATTCACCAGTGGGCTGTACACATGTTACCCTTTCCTTTTCCTCAAAATTTGTTTAACTTACTGTTACAGATTTATCTGATATTTGAACCGGGTCAACAAGTTCAGACCCCCATGTACAGATTGTTTCAGGGTTGTCAGAGGCAAATGTTACCATTTTCTATGTGGGTCATGACTTGGAACCTGGGTCAAGGGTGGATGAGAGCCTGGGTGAAGATGGCCACCACCTTTTCACCTGGAGACACTTCAAGACATGCACCTGACCCCAAACCTCCCCATGCCCGTGGCCAGGCCCTGTGGGGGTTAGAGGACAGGGATCAAAGCTCCCTTTCCCCTCCCCCCTCAATGCAACCCAGTTTCTGATCCAGGACGAGGGCAGCAAGACGGGAAGGGGAGGCTGGAGGCACCAGGGGCCAAGAGCAGGCAGCGGAGAACACCTCCCAGGGAGGTGGACAGACAGCAAGGAGTGGGACTGAGCATCGCTCGGGGCTGCAAGCCACAGGCACACGCTCAGCTGCTCCACCAGCCGTCACTCACCAAACAAACTCTGAGTTCAATGAACAAGAATTTCAAGATGGTGTCTACGAGCACTAACTCCTAAGCACTGAGCCCTTTGGAGCCTGGGAGACAGGCCCTGCGCAGCTGCACCCGCTGCAGACCCGGGAAGGCGCTGACCCGGGACAGAGGTAGAGGCAGAGCTGCGGTGGTCGGTCCCACCGGTCAGTCCGCCCCCCTCGGCAGCACTCCGTGCCTGCCTGCACCGCCCGGCTCAGCCTCAGGGCTCTGCGCAGTGCGGTTTGACCAACACTCACTCACTCGGTCTGGTGGTTTCAGTTTTTCATTGGTGGCGGAACAAAAATCAGAACTCTAGTCTCCTAAACCCCAATCCAGGGACCTCCTCATTGGTTATATATGAACAACCATGACTGCTTCATGGGGCTGTTGTAGGGATTCAACAAGACGCTATGTAAAGGTCCTGGCACAATGGTGTCTGGCACACACATTGTACTTATTATTATTTACGGCCCGACGCCAGCTGCCTGGTCTCCTCGTGGCGCCCCACCCACTAGCCACAGTTCTGATTTATGAGTCCCACAGTCAGCGTCCCTTAAGTGCTTCGGGGCTCACAATGGGCCCACTGAGCCTGATGACCAAGAAGAGAAGCTCTGATGACAAGTGCTGTTGTCAAACAATGAGCAGCGGCCATCTGCCCAGTGTCAGGTGTCAGCAAGAGGTCACCACAGGGGGTCAGGAACGCAGTGGGGGGGGGCACGGGAAGGGGGTGGCATTTACTGTTACTCCGCCTGCAACGAGCCAGGTGATTTTGCTGCATGGATTTCATTGAATTTGCTCTTTTCCTAATTCCAAAATTAGTAGACGTATGTTAGAAAACTTGTAAACTACAGAAAAACACCAAGGAAAAAGAATTTTGACCTCATCACCCAGAGAGATATCCTATTAGCCAGGAGGTGTATGTCCTGTCCTTACAGCAGATGCTGCTGGTGTCTGCCACGGTCCACTTACCTGACCCCTTACCCATTCCTGAGTCCCCTAGCTGCTGTACATATTGGTGGCTAATGGTGACTGTCTGCCCCCTTCTCCCAAGCCTTGCCCTTTGCTGAAGGAAGCCCTCTCACCAGGAGAGACTGGCCAGTTATACCAAGGGCAATGGGGATAGAGGTGTGTGTACAACAGCCTGGCCCCCTTGTCTCTGAGCAGCACAGTTTCTGTCCCTCCACTCCGAAGAACCCCAGGAGATCAGGCTGAGCCTGGACTAATGCACAAACCACATCTTTACCCACTTCCTTCCCCTGGCCCACCCTGCTTCCCTCCCTCCTCCCTCACACAGTTCTCCCAGGACTGTCTCCAGGAGTCGTTTGCATAGAATACCCACCTCAGGCTCTGCTTCCAGAGAACTGCACCTAAGACAGTGTATACAGATACCCCACGTTGCTGGAATATTCCTTCTGCACCTCCACACTCGCTCTCCCCTCCTCTCTACCCTGCCCTGTGTCTCAGGACACTGACCTGAATGCACCTTGTCCACAGGCTCCTTGCACACTGCCTTCTACTTGGTTTTGCCAGTGGGCATCACTAGCTATCGGGGGGAGGGGTCTGCAGTAGCAGACTGAGGTCTTCATTCCCCTGGTTCCCTCCCTGCCCTGGTCCATGGGCACTGTGTGCTCTATACCCTCCTCCACCAGAAGAGGGCGCAGAATCAAGACGGGTTGTGCAATGAGGGGGTTCCTGACCACTTCAGGGAGAGAGCTCAGAGGCGTGGTGGGAACAGCGGACAGATGGCAAACTGTTGAGTAGAGAGTTACAGATGCTGTGCTGTCCAGTTCTTAGCGGCAAGCAGCAGAAATTGAGTCCAGTGAACTAAAGCAGAAAAGCAGTTCTTTTAAGTGATCTGGGAGGCTCACAGGCTTTCCAGGAGGGCTAGAGGTAGAGGTATGGAGACCATCTATCAAGGAACGATGTCCCGAATCCCTCCATGGAGCCTGGTCCTCTGCCCCTTGCCCCTGGACACTGACCTCAGCATTGCTGTTTTGCTTTTTCTACAAAAGTTAGAATTGTTTTTCTGAAATTCAAGTTTAATGAAGTGTCCTGGATTTTACCTGGCTATCCGTCTGGGGGAACGGTGTTGTGAAAGCCACATTGCGCTAGGACTGAGCTCCATCTGCCTCTCTACCCCTTACCACCCTCCTCACGCCTGGCCAGTGGGACGGTGACCTTCAATTTAGGGAAGAAACTGATGTTCCACCCAGGTTCTGTATGCTTCCAAAGCGTGCGGTTGTAGCAAATGTTTGCAGTTCCTTAGAGGAAACACTCCCAAGCAAGCAGTTTTCAAATTTTAATGTGCCTGAGCCCCACCTCGGGACTCCATTAAAATGCAGATTGCTTCATCCAACCCCCAAAACTTCTGATTCAGTAGGGGCCCCGGAATAGGCATCTGCCCAGTTCCCTCTACCCTGTTCTACCCCCTGGGATGCTGAGGCAGGGAATTCTAAAGACTGCAGTTTGAGGCTTCGACAGCACTCGGGCAGGTTTTGAGGGTTGTGTGCAAAGTGCCCGTCTACATTTCTTCCCGCCTGAATTCAGCAGTAGTAAATTGAGGGACATTTGTGTGCTGCTAGAGTGTGTCTTTCTTTGATACTCCTTGCAAAATTTTCATTCCATCCAGAAGACAAGCCAAGTCACTGATTTTCCCAAAAGACAGGAAACAGCTGCGTCTAAAGTGTGCTGAGCTTTTCGCTATTTTGGAAGTGGAGCTTGGAGGGGGCAGAGAATGGAAATTAAAAATGATAGCTGGAAACCACGTGGAGAGCAGACCAGGGGGATTCCTCCTTAACTCAAGTATTTGGCTTTTTCTGATGAAGGTGATCGCAGAGTCTGTCCAAAGTCACTGCAACCACCTGACAGTCATTCCCCTAATGACGGAAAACCAAAGTACAAGACATTAGCAGTCTGTTTGGGAAGAATCTCTTAAAGTCAAATCAGACGAAACTCTGGCTCATCAAACACTGTTGAGGCTCAGGCCCCGAACAAATGGCTGATGATAATTTTGTCTGAACTGAGGTATTTATGGAATAAACTGCAACCGCAGCCAGCTACTGAGAGTTTGTCTCCTCATTTTTCAAAATGAACTAGAATAGGAAGGTGTTTGTCCTTTTCAATCTGATGAGTAATTTTTGAGCATACTGTGTATAAAATGGTGATATGTGGCTTTTGGTATGGCTGATATAAGGAAATCCTTTAAAAATGGTGCATGACCAGTACATTTATGGTCAGTTGATTTTGGGCAAAGATGTTAAGATGATTCAACAGGGAAAGAATTAGTTTTTCAACAACTGGATATCTACATGAAAAATAATGAAATTGGACTCCTACCCCACACTATATACAAAAGTTACTAAAAATGGATCAAAGATCTAAATGTAAGATGTAAAACTATAATACACTTCAGAGAAAACATGGACATTAACCTTAATGATCTTGGGTGAGGCAATGGTTTTTTAAAAATGACTTCTAAAGCACAAAAACAATAAAAAATAGATAAATTGGACATCATCAAAATTTAAAACTTCTGTACTTCCAGGGACACCATGAAGAAAATGAAAAGATAATTTACAGATATGTAATTTGCAAATTACATATCTGATGAGGAATTCTTATTCCCAAAGAGCTCTTAGAGCTAAATAATAAAAAGATAAATAACCAAATTAAAACATGGGCAAAGGATCTAAGGACACATTTTTCCAAAAAGACATGAAAATGGCCAATAAGCACATGAAAAGGTGTTCAACATTCTTAGCTGTCAGGGAAATACAAATAAAAACCACAGTGAGATACTGCTTCACAGCCACTGGCATGGTGATAATACAAGATACTAACAAGTGTGGGAAAAAATGGGGAGAACCTGAAACCCTGATACACGGCTGGTGGAGATATAAAATGGTGCAACCAGTTTAGAAATCAGTCTGGCAGCTCCTCCAAAGGTTAGACATAGAGGCACCATATTACCTGGAGATTCCACTCCTAGATATCTACTCAAAAAAAAAAGTCAAAGCCTGTACACGAATGTTCATAGTGGTATTTACTCATAATAGCCAAAAGGTAGAAACACCCTGAATATCCATCAACGAATGGGTGCAGAAGTAAAATATTGTCTATAAATGCAATGAGATATTATTTGGCAATAGACAAAATAAAGTTCTGAGACTGCTACAACATTGGCAGGCCTTGTAACATTATGCTAAGTGAAAGAAGCCAGTTACCAAAGGTTACATATTGTATCATTCCATTTATATAAAATGTCCAGAAATGGGCCAATCTATAGATAGAAAAGTTGATTAGTGGTTGCCTGGGGCCGAGGTTGTTGGGGAGAAAATAAGGAGTGACTGCTACTGGGTAAGAGATTTCTTTTTAAGGTGACAAAAATGTTCTAAAACTGATTGTGGGGATGGTTGCACATTTAATTCTACACTTTAAATAGATCAGGTGTATGATATGTAAATGATAGCTCGATAAAGCTGTAATTTAAAGAATGGTAAGTAACACATTTTGCAGTGTTATATGGACTAAAAAAGCACATTTGAACTCGAACAGCAATAGCTGGGCAGAGAAACTGGCTAACGGACCCACACAGTCTATAAGGACAACAGCTGTACTGGCCTGACTGTCCCCCAAGGCCGTGGGTCCTAACGAGGAGGGCGTTTGCTCCCTGAGGTGAATTGCCAGCCTGTCACATCTGTGCTTGGCCTTGGGAGTTGGTGGTTTCCCCTGGTACCCAGCCGCGTGCAAGAAAGATGCCTGCTGAGAGCAGCGGCTGGAACAGAAAGGGCGGCAAGAAGAAGCAAGCAGAGTCCTGTCTGTCCTTGGTGAAATCGGGCCTGAAGTCTTTTTCCCCAAAAAAGAGACACCAGGAGGCAACAAACAAGCTAATGACCTGGGAGGCAGCCAAAAGGAAGAGTCAAACTCTCACCTTCCTTTTTCCTACGGATACCCCTAGAATCTGTCGGTGTTCTGGGAGGGCTCACGTACCCTTCCCTGTCTCCTCCCTTTGACGGGCTCAGCGGCACCTTCCTCCCTGGAAGTTTCCACCTCTCCTCCAAGGTCCTGCAGCTGCCGCCAAAGCCAGGCTCCCACCCAGGTCCCGGAACCTAAAACCTTCACTTTTACAGCCATTGGTGTTGACTTGCATCATTTAAAAACAAAAATCTTCAATAAAGCATACTCTCCCCTTTCAGGGCTAGACAATGATGAGGAGCTGTATGATGTCATCAAAACAAATGAAAGACTTTTTGTTGTTGTTTTAAAGATAATCCACATCCCAGAAGTCTTATTCCCCAGGGTGGGGCAGATCTTTAGACTAATTTAGAATCCAAGTCACCTGCCAGCAGGACTGGGGAGGTCGCAGTGAAGTGCAGACAGTGAGATGGGTGTATGTAATTACACTTCCTTGGTGCGTTTTGTACCCCTCAGTGCCCTGACCCTGTCCTCCTGCCAGGTGCTCAGCCCTCAGGGACACCCCGTGAAGATTCACCACTTGCCCCCTAACCCTCAGAAGCCGCAGCCAGGCCCACTTTCCCAACAGCTCCTGCTCCAGGGGTGCGGCCGGCTGGCCTCTGCTCCAGGCAGATCGCGGCTGCTGCTCTGGGGTGGAAAATAATTCCACAGAAGCTCACAACCCAGCGTGTGCGGACATTTGGGGATCCAATCCAGGGGACAGAGGGAGTCTGCCAGAGTACAAGAAAGGAAGGAAGATGTGAACCCCAGTCTCCTCGGGGCAGCCAGAACAGTCTTTTGGCACCAAGAGTCTGATCCTGGCCCACGCCTTCATCGAATTCTCACGGCCTTGAGGGTAAAATCCCAACTCCCTGTGTGCACTGCAAGGCTCTGTGACCTCTCCTTCCGCTTCCGCCTTCCCAGCCTGCGGTCCCCCACTGGTCTCTATGTCCCAGTCTCACTGGACAGCAAAGGGACCTCACTGCCTTGACAACGCTGTCCCTTCCACTCAGAATGCTCTCTCCTCGGCCTGGCAAATTCTCTGTCTCAACATAAACATGACTTCCTTAGGGGCCCTTCCCAGACTCCTCCCTCACGCGAGCTGGGTCCCCTGTTCCCCTCCTACAGCACTTGTACGCCTCTTTGGAGCACCCATCACTGTTGCAACTTTTTGTTGCATGCCCACCCACCCCACTAGCCTGGCTGCTCCGTGACGACAAGGGCTTGCCGTGTTCATTACCCTGCCTGGCACACATGAGGCATTCAAGAAATGTTTGGTGAAAGTCCTGAACCATCGAGCAGGTGGGCAGAGCCGCATGTAGACCTCTACGTGTGAAGTGTTTTCTCCCTCGACGTACGAAAGGGCTGGAATGCCAAAGGCAGCCACACAAACGTGAAAGGAGCTTGCTGTTCTGATCTCTGGGGTACCGGGGGGTGAAGGGAAGAGCTCACATAAACAGTGACGTCTGTCCCCAACGGAGACCTGTCCTGTGCCTCCAGCCACTTGCCCCCTGCACCTCTTCAGGTGGCTGCGGCTCCCAAAGGCTCCCAGTCAAGGCTGGTGCATCTCCAGGACTCAGGGCTGAGTGCGGGTGTGGTCTTCCCAGATTTTGTTTGCCCTTTGGGGGTTTGCGCCGCAGGAAGGAAGGATGGCTTCTCATCATGAACATCACAGTCCTCTGGCAAAGGCAGTTCTACAAACTCCGCTCAGTGAAGGTCGCCCTGAAACCAGCTACAGAAAGGGCTGGGGACAGTGCTGGGCAATGCTGTCCGTTGGAAATGAGTTTGGTGAGAGGCAGTCACCCAGGGCGTTCCTCCCCTCTCTCCACAGGTGGCTGCGTCGCTGATGGGAGGCAGAGGCTGACCATGGGGCTCCACAAGGTGCTGAGGGCCTTCTTTCCCAGCTGGAAGGTGTACAGAGCAAACATGCTCTCTCCTTTCCACCGATGCTTGAAATTCCTAACCGGGGAACAGTGTCTTTACACTATGATTAGCACTAAGGTTAAAATTTAGTAGGATTCTTGTCTGCTAGGATGACCCCACAGCTTACTTCTGGGTAAAAGGATACAGGTAATTAACCACTGGAAAGCAAGTGAAAGAAAAGGGAGACATCAAGATGTTTTACTTCAGATGGTTTAGGCAGAGATGGGAAGGAGAAGAGAGGTGTCGGGAGGAGAAAGAGGAAGGACAGGACTTGCGGGAGGAAGTCACCGCCTGGTCTGTGACAAAGTCTGAGTCACAGGATTTCAAAGAGGTTTCTTGTGTGTCAGAAGTAAACTCCTTCCAAAACCGTGCGACACCACGGACGAGGGCAGAGTGAAGTCAGTCAGACAGATAAAGATAGATACTGCAGGGCACCACTTACGTGTAGAATCTTAAAAAAGAGAGAGATTAGAAAAGCGGCTGCCAGGCTGGAGTGGGGGGAACAGGGGGAGGCTGGACAAAGGTAGAAGTGTGAGCTGTTGGACAAGGTCTGAGGATCAGTGTATAACCTGATGACTATGCATAGTTGATCACGGTTATTATATAATTAAAGTTTGTGAAGAGAGTAGAACTTAAACGTTCTCACCAAAAAGGGGTGAACCTGTGGTGGTGGCCGTGTTAACGGGATGGCAGGGGTGGGACCCTTTCACAAAGTGTACATACATCAACTCACAGGGTACACTTCAAGTATCTTACGATTTTATTTGTCAAGTAGGCCTCAGTAAAGCCCCAAATAGTGAAATCCTTCCTTTGAGATATTCTTCGTGGGAAACAGCAGGGTTTGAATCACTTTGGATTCTTCATTCACTGTCTCTGAATCTGACTCCAAGCTGAGGTGGAACCTCTTGGGGCTCTTGCTGTCCATGAGTTGAATGATTCAAATTTACGTTCGTTCCACAAGCATCACAGGGAGCCGGCGTGCCGTGTGCCTGGCAGGAGGGTGCTCTGTGGGGCAGGTGTGGCCCTCGGAGCCAGGCAGGCCTGGGATCCATTCCAGCTCCAACCCTTGCAAGCTCTGCGACCTCTCAGAAGTGACTAAACAATATTTGCCTTTTTTTTTTTTTCAGTCTACCATGTGTCGAACTCTCTGCTGTGATTATTGCCATTTTACAGACCAGGACATAGTGCCTCAGAAAGGCCAAATGACTTGCTCAGAAGCAACCAGTCAGTGCTGGAGCCAGGACTTCGAAGCCCAGACCCGTGTGACTCCGAAGACACCTTGTGCCCATCGACCGTCTCTGTCATCGCCCCGCTACTCAGAATCACTACGCCTCGATTCCCTTCGGTGTAAAATGGGAACTATGCTCTCCGTTCACAGATGAGTGACCGAAGAAAAAGAGGGGTGCCGGGCTCTGAGCCTGGCACACAGTCAGGGTTAATTCCACAGCCTCCCTCGCCAGGCACGGCAACGTGCAAATGACCGATTTCAGATTCTTCCGTGACAGCAAGGGGAGGGCAGCGGGTGGGTGCAAGGGAATGGAGAAAAGACTCAGGAACAAGTGAGTATCTGCAAAGATCAGCTTCGGCAAGTCCACAACCCTGTCCCAGATCTGCTCAGGGTGTAGCCACCCCGAAAGGGGCTGAGACCCTGAGACGAAGGGGCCCCAGGAGGCCAATCAAGAGGTCAGAAGGTGAGCCGAAGCGGGAGCCCCAGATGACAGGGCAGATCGCTGCTACCCAGCATCTGTCCACGGCCTGTTCTTCGAGGGCTGACCTGTGTCAGGGACAAGGATGAAGCACAGCATCCCCAAGGCTTCACTGCGACTCACCTTCTCTAAAAGGACAGATCATTTGGAGCTTAGCCGGCCACAGGGCCTTTGTTGGGCCAAAGAGAAATGGACAGAGCCAGAGAAAACCAGGCTGTGGCGGGACAGTTCATGTGGTCATGACTATTTATTCACCTCTCAGAGGTGCCCAGCTCTGTTCCAGGGCTGGGGAGTGAAGGAGAGAGACTCCGTCCTTGCCATTTGGCAGTGACGCCTGGAATGTGAAGAAGAGAGGTGTCCAGGAAGCATTGCTGGTGGCAGAGTACCAGACAGGCCAAAGAGGGGCAGGGCCAAACCATGGGCAGCCGTATGCACTTTGTGAAGGAGTTCGGACAGGGGCCTGTGGGCAATCGCAGCCTTGGAGCTGTTTGGAGGATGCATTTGAAGGGCTCAAGCCTGAAGGCAGGGAATCCAGCAAGGAGAGAGCTTTGCCCTCAGGGACCGGCCTCTGTCGAGTCTCCCTCAGCGGTCTGTGTGCATTTCTTGAAATGACTGTCATACCAGCGCGACTCACCAAACTGGAAACCACACTCAGAAGGCTGCAACTGGAAATTAGGTCACTTCAGAAAGGTGGTATTTGCCAAAATACACACCTGATGAGTGCAACAGAGTATTTAGGAAGAAGGGTGGGAGGAGGGAGAAAAACAATAGCAAATTAGAATCATCATCTATAACCACAATCTAAAAGGTTTTCGGTGACAGTTTCAAAAGGACACAAACGGAATGAATGGAATTAAGCTCCCCGTGCAGCTCATTGTTCATGTTTAAGTAGTTGTGGTAGCCCAAATCCCTTCGGAGGCAGCCACACAGGGCAGAGATGCCGTGGGGTTTCTATCGGAAGCGTAAATAAAAACTTCAGCTGGACCAATTTGATTTTGTGTTTCTGTAATGCAATAATTGGCTCTCAAATCTCCAGTTCCTCTCTGCAGCTTTGCCTGGATAGCTTTAAAAGCAGGGTTAGGCTTCCTTTTTTTTTTTTTTTTCCTGAGAAGTCAAGTTCAAGCTCTGTCCTTTGACAAGTCCCTGCAAGGTTCTGGGAGTAGGTACAGCTGGCTTTGATTTCAGCCGTGTTACCATTCTTGATATTTACGAAAGGAGGTGGCCTTTCTGATGGAAGATGTTGGACAACTTGATCCGGAAAGTCAACAGCCTGCTTGTGAGGCCTGATGCCACAACGACGCCAGGTTCCCTCGGGAAGCAGTTCTGCTGGGCGGGGCTTAACAGACCCAGGGGATGGGAAGCCTGAGAAAAGTCAACATCCTTTCGGGGATGGCAGCTTTGCTTCGGTGTAAAAGAATAGCAAACATGATTTTCTTCAAGTTGCCCATTCTAAATATCTAGATCAGACCTCAGGACTATACAAGAAGGTAGGTAGCCCCGTGGCAAACTTCATGAACCCAAGGTCACGCACAGATTAGATGATGCACACGCTGCTGGCCCCCGGCTTTGTAGTTCCTATGCCCAAAAATCAGGACAGGGCACTCAAACACCACTGAGAAGATGGCCACTGGAAAAATCTTGTTCCCCACTCTTTGTTCTAACATCGTCCTCCCTCAGAGAACACACCACCTTCACTCACTTAGCTCACAGCTGATACCCAAGTCCATGCTCCTGTCCGTTCATCTCAACCAGTATTTGCTGAACCCCAGGCCCGGGTGACTCACGGCGGCATCAAGTCCTCACCCTGCAGGTGTCCCACCTGGCGAGAGTCAAGCAGAGGGCAAGGCAGTCCTTGCAAGTCAAGTCAGCCCCGTGGGCCAGGCTCGGAAGTGACATGAGATGGAAGGGGCAATGGTCAACGCTCATAAACTGTCAGAAAGGAATCAAAGTCCTCTCTGTGCTCTTCCTGGAGAAAACCAAAGGGAGTTCGACTCATAATCCCCTGCCACACTTCGAAATATCCCCAGATAAACACTGAATTAGTGATCTGGAAAACAAAATTACGGGCACAATGAAAATGCAAGGAACGGTTCGAAGACATGGCAGGGGATGGACTAAACAGGAGCAGACTGGAGGAAGGAAGATGGGTTAGGACGATTCGCTATCTGAAGGCAAGAGGCCGTGAGGACCTCAGCTCAGACAGTGGGAGGGAGGCATGATGAACAAGATGGGGAGCAGAGAGGGGGAGATCGCGGACGGGCTGCGGGCGGTCCTGCAGAAGCAGCTGCAGTGTCACTTTTCCACCTGGAGGCCTGTCACGTCACTTTGGACTCAATATGTCCAAACTCATCATGTTCCCCTGGACCCAGTTCTCCTTCCTGCCTCTCCCTTACCGTGCCAACAATTTTCTAGCCTCTGGCCTTAAAAACTTGTGAGTTGTCCTTTCCCTTCCCTGCTCCTTCGTGCCTTGTACCCAGGAGCCCCACACTGAGGCCTGTGCTTCTTCCTTTCCCATGTCTTCCCAAAGCGCTCTTTGCCCTCCAGCCAGGTTCTGGAAGAGGCCCAGGTCACCCCCCTCCAGGTCACGGCAGGCGCCTGCAGCTGGCCTACTTGATCCCCTTTTTCCTTCATCCCAGGTTTTAATGGCCCTAAAAATAAGCTCAAGGGAGTTTCTATTTATAGGGAGCCCACTACATGTCAGGCACTGGACCCTTGCTCTGTTTTATTTAAGCTTCACTTCTGGACTGAGACAGGTAGGTGCACAGGCATTTTTTTCCCTTAAAAATGGATTTTTATTTAAATGTTATGCTTAGAAATAGTACTTGCATATGAAGTTGAAATGTACTTTAAAGTCTAGTGGAAATTCAATGGACTTCCATTGCCATATATTTTGACTTTTCAGAGAAAATAAGGAAACATTGTTTTAGAAGGTTGCCAGTTAAAGAGTGAGGTTTCACAAGCAATTTTTAGGAAAACTCTGACACATGAATAAATTAAGATACAAAATACTCTAAGTACTCAGCACAGTCAAATACATCGTAGCATATTGTCAAGCGAAAATCAAGATGCTGGTAAATTTCGGACACTGAAAGGTGAGGAAGTGGAGGGTGGGCCCCGGGGGACCATGGGAACTGTAACAGGGGTTGGGGGGGGGGGTGCAGGCAGTGTTTTCTAGTAGAGGTCCCTTAGAACGCCCTGCACTTCCTGGCCCTCCTCCTGCTCAAACGGTGCAGTTCCGATCCACTGAAATGCACGATTATCCATCCTTTCTCTTATTTTGAAAGGATATTTTCCTCATTAGAGACCCCCCTCCTGACCTATCAAATAATGCCACAGCTCACTGTACACAGCCCAACGTTCTCCAACCATATGCCCCCCACACTGGAGTCTTTTTCCCAGTGGCCCGCCTCCTACTCTCCAACCAAGTAGCCTGGGTTGGAGCCTGTGACCAAGGGCAGGGCCAGTCCCCACTCTCCATTCTCGGGGACCATGTGATTGGTTCAGGGGTCTCACCAGACATGAGTCACCAAATCTCAGGACCTCTCGGGAACTACTGGAAAAGGGCCTCTCTCTTTGCCACTGGACTCGAGCCTGGCAGCTGTGAGGTGGAGCTGTGGGAGTGCTCTGGCCCCCGTGAGGGGAGAGCCTCTGTGACAATGGAACCTACACAGGAGCAGGGGCTTGAGAGATGAAGAGGAGTCAGGAGGTCCTTGATGGCATCGGAGCCTTGAGCCCTGCCTTGCCCCGAGCCAGCCCTACCCTTGGCCTTTCTGTTCCCTGAGCCAGTACAGCCCCTTCTCCGCCCCCCCCCTTTTTTTTTTCCTGACAGTTTTGTTTTGGTGGCTGCTGATTAGTTCATTACTTGCTAATAAGAAAGTCCCAGCTGACATACAGTGCAAACCACAGCTATGTCCTTCGATAGCTCTCACCCAAGCTCTCTCGTACCTGGACATAGATTCACAAAAGATTCTCTCTCGTTGGAGCTTAAGCTGGGATCTGCCTGGAGTCCAGACACGTCAGGGTGAACAGGTAGGTGCTAGCAGCATATTTGCATTGGGAACGAAGGAGCCTCCCCAAAAATAACTTGTCTTAAGGGAAGGGAGCCAGGCCCAGCAGGCTGCGCCCAGCAATGAGGAAAGCCAAGCCTCAAGGTCAGAGGAGAGAAACAGCTCTAAAGAGAATCAGTCTCTGTCCCTCAGATCTGTCTTCTGCCTACTGCCTGACCCCAAGGAGAGGAGGGGGCTGTAAGCAAAAATCTCAGAAAGCTATTTGTCACAAATTATCTAAGACATAGGATGAAGCAACATGACTTGGGGGTCTCCTCTAAAATTACCGCATAAAATGAAAAGGGAAGAGGTCTTCTCCCTACTTTGTAAGACAACCCTGCTCATTGTAGGCATGTTGGTTCTAGAGCAGGGCTCCTCCCCCTCAGCACTATTGACATTTGGGGACAGATACTTCTCCGATGTGGAGGGCTGTCCTAAGCATCTCAGGATGGGTGGCAGAACGCCCTGACCCCTCCATTCGCTAGGTGGCAATAGTGGGCGCCCCCAAGTTATGACAACCCCAAATGTTCCCAGACCTTGCCAAATGTCCTCTGGGGGCAAATTTGCCTGGTTAAGAATCACTGATCTAGAACGGCCGTGGTGACAGTGAACAGTGCAATAGTTCAGTGCCCACTGGACGTGGGCAAAATAAATGTTGCAAAAATAAATGTGCCTGGACCATCGGCCGGTGCCCAGAATGTGTGTGTGTGGGTGGGGTGGGGGGAGGTTAGCAAGGGAGGGGGCAGTTTTTTAAGTAGAAAGTTAAAAACCAGAAAGTAAAAACCTGACCCCACGGTAGCGGGAAAGCAGCTGGTGGGACTCGTCTGTGAGTCGAGCCCTGAGGACCCACGAAAGGCATTGGGACACTGCCAAGGGCTCAGGTCCTGAGGGGACAAGTTGTGGCAAGAAATGATGCCACACGCTCTTCACTTTTCAGGAGAACCCATCTGTGCCCAGAGGCCAGCGAGACCTGGCAACACCGGGATTAACTTTGGAAAATCCCGCAGCCTTGAACAGCACTAAGTAGCCTGATTCTCGATTACCCACTACTATTCTCTCACTCACAAGTCAATTTGCCAACGGCCACAGGGTGACAAACTCCAGGCTCCATTTCCAGGGCACAGGGGACAGAGAAAGCAGATGGTGTTGCCTGGGCAAATGTAATCGACAGTCTCTAGGGGAGCAGGAAGAGGAGGCATTGACAGACAGAAATTAATTCCTGTGGGTGATGGAAGTGGAATGTGGTGATGAGAGGCAAGCCATTGGAATTTTTAAAAGGAACTACATTCATTTATTCACCACATTTTTCTTCAATTTCACCTCTTATGTCTGACACCAAGGTGCTGGAGTATAATGAGAATTGGCTTTGCTGTCAGACAGAGCTGGGGTCCAAGCCCCTCACCCTCTCCTCCCTGTTACATGCTATTGGGCAAGTTGTTTCTTAAAAAGTGGCTAGAGCAAGCCTAACACTTAGTAGGTGCCTTACCATGCTAGCTGACCTTCCATACAGGGAAGCAGGAGGCGACTCCTGGACATTTGCCGAGTGGACAGTGATCACTTTGTGCTGCTGCCTGATGGACCCTGAGGGGGAGTCACTGACAGATGAGGCTTGGTCCTGCCCTGAGGGGCCCGACGTTCATGTGTCAATCCCATGCATCAAACCTTTAGATTGTCTGCGAGTACAGAACCCGGCACATGGGCCACAGTGAGGCTAATGCAATTCTTAGCAACAGGTAGAGAAGGAAAAAGAGGTCTCATACAAAAAGAGAAATGGAAGGTCTCCAGGCACGTACTAAGTAACTGAGGAGACGAAGCGAGCCCAAGGTTCCCAAGTATTCACTCCCACACTGCAGTGCATCTCAAGTTCAAAGCCCTTCGCACACTGGTGACTATTTCATGAATGATTTGGTCAGTGTCTTTTCTGGGGTCCGAGGACAAGCCCTGTGAGAGCAGGTACTACTCCGACTTACTCTCCATCATACCCTTAGCGACAGCAGACACTCAGAAAGTGCACAGTCATGCGCCACGTAAGGCTGTTTCAAAGACACACCGCATTTATGGTGGTGATTTCACAAAATTATAACCTCGGTATCATCTTTTGTGCCGCATTTTCACTGTGCCTTTTTTATGTTTAGACACACAGATACCTGCCGCTGTGCTGCAGGGCCTACCCCGTTCGGTGCAGTAACGTGCTGTGTGGGTTTGCGCCAAGCTGCAACAGGCCCCACCACACAGCCTGTCCAGGTCTGTGTCAGTGCGCTCAGTGATGTCCGCACGATGACGAAATCACCCAGTGACACATTTCTCAGAATGTGTCCCCATTGTTAACGCAGAGCACGGCTGTATGCCTTGAATTTCAAACATCACGTTTTTGTTTCTGAAATTAGAGCGTAGTTTTAAATTGATGTGCCTACTTAACCTTCTCAGTGTCTTTCCTCCTAAAAGCTGTTATTAAAATGATTGCACAGCCTGCAGAGTTCCTGGAATGACGGAAAGGGGTTTTCTAGCTAACTGAGCAAGGAAAGCAGTGACTGATCAATTGCCCCAGGCGCCTCTGCTCCCACTGGAGATGAGGGAGGGGTTTCCATTCCACTTCTAGTGCCCAGAAAATTCAGGGAGCAAGATGCCCATCATTCAACCATGTCTAAGGAAGACACAGTTTGCAACAGATGTAACAGGAAGGTGAAAGAAACAAACACAGTTTAAGGTAGGTACACCTAATAAAATATACCTCTAGGTGAACACAGGTACCTATGGAGTTGCAATACAAACTATCCCCCGGAAATAAGACGTCTTCCATGGAAATGCAGCGAACAGTGCACACCTGGCACTGGATGGAGGCCACAGTGGTCTCCGTTCTCCCAGGCTCCCTGTGAGGCAGTGAGGCAGGCCAGCTGGCTGCAGAGGCCTCGGCATAAGGTGTAAAGCTTTCTCAGGGGGAAAGATAGCCCCTTCAGTAATGGTCTTGGGAAAACTGGCTATCCACAAGCAAAAGAATGACATCAGACCTCTCACAAAACTTACCACTCACAAAACTCAAAATGCATTAAAGATCTCAGTGGAAGACCTGAAACTGTAAAACCCCTAGAAGAAAACATAGGGAAAAAGCTCTTTGACATTGGTCTGGATGATGATTTTTTGGATTTGACACTAAAAGCATGAATAAATCAGCAACAAAAGCAAAAATAAATGAGTGGGAGTACACCAAACTGAAAAGCCCAGCAAAAGAAACCATCAACAAAACGAAAAGGCAACCTGTGGAATGGGGGAATCAGATACATATTTTCAAATCATATATCTAATAAGGGGTTAATATGCCAAATACAGAAGGAAGTCATACAATGCAATAGCAAACAAATAAGGAAACAAACAAAAAACAACAAAGAAACCCAAACAACCCAATTAAAAAATGAGCAAAGGACCTAAACAGGCATTTTTCCAAAGAAGATACACAAATGGTCAACGGGTACATAAAAATGTGTTCAATACCACTAATCATTAAGAAAATGCAAATAAAAACCACAATGAGATATCACCTCACACCTGTCAGAATGGCCATCATCAATAAATCCACAAATAACCAGTGCTGGTGGGAAGGCGGAGAAAAGGGGACCCTCGTGCACTGTTTGTTGGGGGGAATGTAAATTGGTGAAGCCGCTGCAGAAAACAGTATGGAGGTCCCACAACACATTAAAACTAGGAGTATCACATGATCCAGCAATCCCCTTCTGGGTATATATCCAAAGAAAATGAAGTCACTATCTCGAAGAGACATCTGCATCCGCATGTTCACCGCAGCAGTATTTGTAATAGCCAAAATGTAGAAACAACCGAAGTGCCCATAGTGAATCAATGGATAAAGAAATGTGAGGTACACACCCACTACGGAATGTTACTCGGACATAAAAAGAAAGACACCAGAGAAGCCACAGAGCGGCACAGCTTGGCCTCCACTTTTCCCCTTGGTGGGTGTGAGCGTCTCTGGGACAGCCGCCTCCACCGCCCCCGCCACCAGGTGCCGTCCCTATGGCGAGGAGGAGGAGGAGAAGCGCGAGCTCAGTAACACAAGTGCACAAATAACGAATAAAGTACTTTATGACACATCTTCACCAGAGTGTAACGTGCTGCTGCTTGGCAGCCAGACCCCTTGTGCCCTCACTACGCCAGCAGCAGTGGCAGGTCCCAGCCGAGGAAACTGTGAGGTTAGGGCTTGCAACCTGGATGAAGAAAATTTGTCAGATTATTCAAAAATATAATTGCGTTGCTATGAACACCCAGTTTATAGGTGTGGCTGCAAGACCTAGTGGAAAATTCAGGAGTAATGCTGACTGTCAGCACCAGCTACTGCCGCGTAATGTAGAACTTGTTAAAGACTGACATTTATGAATGAGCAAGCAGAACACCTCCAGGAACTTCAACTTCCCAGTTTCATTTTATATTTAATTTCACAGAGGACACGCATGCCCAAGATTCTATAGCGCTACTATCAACATCTGGTATCCAGTTGAAAAAACATGGGGAGGAAGGAATTGAGACCCGGTACTTCGCAGAGCTTCCCGGACATCCGGAGCAGCCCTCTGTGAACTCTGGGAAGGGGTCAATTCAGTATCATTTCACAGTGAGTATGACTTTGGCTACTTAAAATCCTGACCAATTCTAACCTGCCTGAAGAAGAACGTGACTTCTCTGTGATCCTTCGATTGTGTTTTTACCCCGTCATCTAGGATGTGAAGCACCTCATGAAGGGCTGCAAAAGTCTCACAGGTGGCTTACAGGAAGTCGCCGAACGGGGGTGGGGGCTGGAGCAGACAGGACCACCAACATCAGGCGGGGTCTGATTCCTTGCTCCCAGCACTGGCCTTTTTCAAGGTGAGAGAAATGTTCTTTGAAGATCTTGTTGATGATGCCACGTATTGCGGTCATTTGTGTGGCCTTGGTTCTTGTTCACCCCGTGCACAGAGTGGCACAGGGAATGCGCATGAAGAAAAAGCCAACCAGCTGTACGATATGAAATAGCCCTTTTAGTTTTATTTTATTTGAGATACACATGCGCTTGTATACAGGTTTTATCTCTGGTTGAATACCCTGAACAACAGACGGTACTTTTTTTTTTTTCTTTCATAGGTCATTTTATGTTTGTAGTTCAGTTCTAAATATGACCATTTCTATCTCAGAGCTTACATAGAAAAGCATTCAGGTTAAATTTGGCCTTAACTTAATATACTGGTTAGCAGGCGTGTGCGACAGCGAGTGGGAAAGTTGCATCACATGAACTTGAACAACTTGAACTTGGTTGATGTTTCCCCTTCCTAAGTTAACTGGCACTGACAGTAATGTATTTCCCTGTTGCGTGTCTCCCTTCCATTCTGCAGGAGTGTCAGGTATTTGAGGTTCTGGGCCATCAAGGCTGAACTTTAGAGAGTGATTCTGACTCAGATCCTCTGTTTTATCAGAGAATTTGGTTTATCTTGCTCTTAGCTGGAAAAATAACCATCTGCCAACTTTACAAAGTATTTACTTGTTTTTGACCCACGGAATATAGCACATACATTGTGCAAAGGGTTGATTCAGCAACACTACAGAAAAAAAAAAAAGACAGAAAACTATTGAGGACCTTAACAACGGCTGTTTCTGTAGCAGTGTTTAGTCTTCCAAGCACATCTGGTGTCTGTCAGCTTCTAATTGGCATGTCCAGTCTGCTCTGTGACTGAAGAACTTTTTCAAACCAGCTTCACATCCTTCAGGAAAATCCCTTGTCTGTGATTGGATGTTTCTTATCTGCCGGGAAACCAGTCTCCGAGATGTTGAAGCTGAAGTTGTTTTATGACTGCACACTTCCCTGAACTGCTTCTTTTCATTCCATCACTGTTCACCCTTATTTTAATTTTTAAAAAATGTATAGCCATACTTATGAGCTCTTGACTTGTTGATTACACCAATCAATTTCATTAAAGTCCAAAGATAGCAAATCTTTAGATATATTTAGTACTAAATCAAGTTAGAAGAAGAAAACATGCTTTCATAGTTGTTACAAAGATAAAAAATGGAGAGGTTTGGTGGACAACAACAAATACAAATATATATATGTAAAAATATATATATGTTAGCTATATGTGTGTGTACAGACATACACACATATGGCTAATATATAGCTAATAAAATTACCTGAGGAGTATAATGTTTGTTTATTTTTTGCACATGTCTTTGCCATCTATTTATATATGTTGACAAAAGAGACTGTGAAATATTCAGCCATGCAGAATACGTGACTAGCCCAGCGCATGTGGAGGAAGACACTGTGGGAATCGTTCACTCCGCCCGGAAATGATGGGCTGCAAGTCACGCTGTGTGTTACCTGTTACCTATGCGTCAGTCAGTGATATTAGCAAGTCTCCCAAGGTTAGCCACATGGCTTTGCTTTCCTTGTACGTTTTTCATTCCTGATGTTACAGGGCTGTAACTGGGTGGTCCTTTTTAAACAAAACATTATTTGCAAAACAGAAGGCATTATGTCTTTAAAGCTTTTGTAAATAAAGACTTCAGAAATGTTTCCTTATATAAAAAAAAAGAAAGGAAAGAAACCAAGAAACCCTACCATTTGCAACAACATGGATGGATCTTGGGGGAATTATGCTGAATGCAGTAAGTCAGACGGAGAAAGGCAAATACTGTATGATCGCATAAGTGAAATCTTAAAAAAACAAAAAACAAAAAACTGAACTCGAGGATTAAGCCCTTAGTCTGCTCTTGCAATTATTTAAACAACTGAAGTTTTAAAACACTTGCTTTTGTAATAACGATAAAAATTGCCATCTACCCTTTTGAAAAACATAAAATAAAAAGTAAAAATTAAAAACTGAACTCAGAGAAACAGAGTAGAGTGGCGATTGCCAGGGAATGTGGGGTGGGGGTGAAGGGGGTCAACTTTCCAGTCACAGGATGAATAAATTCCAGAGACATACAGCTTGGCAGCGAGAGCCAACACTGCTGTGTGGATACTTGAAAGTTAGCAAGAGTAGATTGTAAAAGTTCTCACCACACACACACTCACCACAGAAAGGCGATAGGGGTATTAACTGACCTGACTGTGTAACATTTTGCAATATTTTTGTATATCAAATCATCATGTTATACACCTTAAACTTACCCAATAGTATATGTCAATTATCTTACAATAAAAGTGGGGAAAAGATACATTATAATGCTTTATTAGTACCACTGGGGTTAAACCCTTAGGTTCAAAGTACCTTTTTAGATCACAGGTAGCAAACACAAGGCCCACGGGCCGAATCTAGCCCTCCACCTGGTTTTATCTGGCCTGGCACCTTGTTTCTACCAGGCGGCAGCAGTGCCGAGATCTCACTTAACTGTTAAGGAGCAGTTACATTTATACAGTCCTAAAATGACATTTGGCCCTTTGAAGGCAACCCAAAGCTGATGTGGCCCCTGTTGAAAATGAGTTTGACATCCTTGCTTTAGATACATTGATTTTTTTTCCCACTAATGCATTAGAAAGCATTACTTAGTATAATGGGTTGTGTCCTCCCAAAATTCACATGTTGAAGCCCTGACCCCCAGGACCTCAAAACAGGACCTTACTTGGAGACGCTGTTGCAGATGTAATCAGGTCAGATGAGGGCATTAGGGTGGGCCCTGGTTTCCTCATAAGGAGGAGAAATCTGAACTCTGAAGCAGACACGTAGGGAGAAACCACATGAAAGCAAAGATCGGGGCCTAGGAACCCTAAAGTTTGTCAGCAAACCCCCAGGAGCTAGGAGAGAGCATGCAACAGAGTCCCCCTCACAACCTCTAAAAGGAACCCCGCTCGCACCATTATTTTCGACTTCTAGCCTCCTGAGCTGGTAGAGAATAAATTCCTGTTGTTTTAAGCCACCCAGTCTGTGATACTTTGTTACAGCAACGCTAGGAAACTCAGCGCTTAGGAATCAAAGAGAAAGGAGCAGCAGGAACCAGAGGGTGGCAGGTGGCCGAATCCTTTTTCCCAGGGGAATGGCCGTGTCTGGGGGAGGAGCGAAGCCTGCACCACACAGACTCCTGCTTGCAATCCAGTCCTTCCGCCTCCCCACGGGCCCCCACTTACCTCTGAGGCCCGGGGCAGAGCCCCCGCCCCGTGCTCCTGGCAGCCACCAGTGTCTTCGTCGTAGGAAGGGATTAAAGTAACATGGGAGCAAGGAAAGGTATTGATAAACTTTAGACTTTGATCATTTAACTATGTATGTGAAAACTTTAGGGTAACTACTAGAATATGCAAAAATTCCAAACCAGTATAGGGAGAAAATTTCAGAAATGAGAAAAAAAAAATCCAAAAGAAGATTAAAACAGAAAAAAAAAAAAAAAAAGCCAGAAAAGTTTGGAAGGTAAGTTTGAAGGTTAGAGAAAGGCGGAGAGAGGAGGCCAATCCAGACCGAGTCACGTGATCACCCTGCAGTTACCAGGGTCTGGCCGAAGTTTAAAATCATGATTTTGCAGGAGAGCCAATCAGCTACATATAAAGGACCAAATCAGACACAAAGTTGCTTAGCGAGCGTAGAACCAGACCAGAAAGAAATAGAACGGAAGGTTTTGAGGCTGCTCCAGCCCGGCTTCGGAGTGGCAACACTGGGGACAGTAAGATTGCTCTGCTACCTGGCGCTCCACTGGTGCCCTCCTTTCGCACAGGGGATAAAGAACTGACACCTTCTTACTCAGCTCCCGCTTTGACCAGCCTCCGAAGGTGCCCCTCCATCAGGCAATTAGAAGTCAACCGAGTAAATGAGAGCCGCCTGTGGTTTAGCCCAGATGCACCTCCTGCGTCTGCACCCGGACAGCCTTCTGTCATCAGCTGCGGGTCGTCTGTCCTCCTGGGAGGAGTCACCACTTCTGGTTGCTGCTCTTATCTATTTTAAATTGAAGATTCTCCTTAGCTTCAAGTTCAGGAGGTGACTCCTCACTATGTTTTTTCCTCACCCCCACTCCACCTACAGGAGCTCGCATACATTTTGAAGCCCCTGGGCCTAGAAGGGGAACAGAAGGCAGCACGAACCAGAGGACCACAGGCCCCGGCTGTGTGACTTTGGGTAAGTCACTAAACCTCTCTGAGCAGCACTTTCTCACTGGTAAATGAGGGATTGAATGTGAGATTAAATGAGATCATCTCTATGAAGCACCTAGTTTACTGTCTGATACATAGTAGGTGCTCAATAAGTGGCAGGTCTCTTCCCCTGCGGCTCTCTGCATTTTGACCACAACTCTTACGGGAGACATCGTATGGTGGGCAGAATAATGCTCCCACCCCAAAACCCATCTTAACCCCCAGAACCTGTGACTATATTCGGTTACATGGCAAAGGGGAATTAAGGTTGCAGATGGATTAAGGCTGCTAATACCAATTAAGGTTGATATTTTAAACTGACTTTAAAGTAGGTAATCCTGGATTATCCACGTGTGTCCAATGTAATCACCAGAGTCCTTAAAAGTAGAAAAGGGAGTCAGAGGAGTGAGAACCCAAGGGCAATGTGACTGCTAAAGACAGACACAGAGACGCAGTGTCGCTGGCGGTGGAGGTGGAGGAAGGGGCCATGACCCCAGAAATGCGGGCGGCCCCTAGAAGCTGGGCGGGGCAAGGAAAGGGATCCTCCCCTAGCGCCTCCAGGAAGGAGCACAGCCTTGTCGGCACCTCAGCCTGGCAAGACTGCATCAAGCTTCTGACCTACAGAACTGGAAGATAACAAAGTGTTTAAGCCACTAGGTTTGTGGTCCTTTGTTATAGAAGCAACAGGAAACCAACACATCTGGCCTGACGGGAGTTTTCCTGTCCTGCTTTCAGGGATCACACGTGGGAATTCAGCTAGTGCCCAGCGATGCTCTGCAATGACGCCACCATGACTTCTGTGCCTGGGGCCAGTCTGAGCAGTCCTGTGAAGTATTACTCAGAGTTGGTAGGGTGTTATGGAGGAGGGTGTGGGCTGGGTAGTTATTCACCCCAACCTCTGCTAGAAAAGAGCTGACCCTGCTAGCAGTTCTGTGGGGGCTGAACTGAAGCTGAAATATCCACCTGCTGCAGGGAAACATGCCTCGTGACACCCGGGCCACAGAGGCGCTCCCAAGGCCCGAACCACCTGGTCTGCGCCCCCTCCCCGGATCCTGTCCTCCCTACTTCTCCTCTCTCCCTACACGTGGTGTGTGGCCATGCCACCTGTGCAGCATGTCTTGAGCCAGCAGAGCCCTTGGATGGTTGTGTCTCTGTGTGAGTACAAAGGCAAGAGGGCAAAGGGCTGGTGACCCAAACCGGGGAATAAGGACAATGGGTTTTGGCGATGGAAGCAGTTTGAACACGTGTAAGAGAAATAAGATATTCCCTGTTGTCCCCCACTTCCCATCATCTTTGGCTTCCTTGCTTGTTGCCCACCCAGCAGCAATTCCCTTCCTTCTTGAGACCCCATGTCCTGTGACAGAGGCTGAAATGCCAGCCCCAGCTCTCCCAGGTCCCCAGCAGCCCCCCTCCAGCCTGAGGGGACAAAGCATGTCTGGTTTGAGATAGTCATAGTAATATCTTCTCCTCTCCCAGTGATTTGTTCTGGGGTGAGCATGCAATTTTGTTGTCCCATGAGATGTAAAGGTCATCTTCTAGGGGGCTTCTGGGAAGGAGACAAGGCAGAGACTGCACTCCCTGCCTGTGAGTGCTGTAGTGTGGGAATGAGTGAGGACCTGTCCTCACAGCGAAGGAGACCGGGAAGGCTGACCTCGCTGCGTGGAGCAGTTAACGCACCCTGGAGCAGTCCTGCCTCCCAGCTGCTTGCTAGGGGAGATGATAAATTCCTTACTGTCCAGCACCCCTCCGCAGGGCTTCTGTTACTTGCAGCTGAAAGCTCTCTCGCAGTTAAGTGTTTTGGAATTAGTGTAGACCTCAGGGATTCCTGGTCACTTAGCTCCTCCTGATGGAGACATCTGCACAACACAATCAATGAAATGGTGTCCCTACCCTCAGGACCTCGCAGTGCAATGCTATGAGGATAGAAACCCCTTCCTACCTGCTCCCATCTCTGGGTTCCAGAGGCATGAAAATAGTGTGTGAGTCCTGTCGCTTAATTTTCAACCCACAGTTAAGTTTCACTAGAGAGCATTGATTTTTGGATGGCAAATTTGTTCTCTTAAAAGCCCAGAAAGTCCACATATATTCACCTGCTTAGCCTCTGCCTCTTGTCCACACCATAGAATGACATAGAGTACAAGAAAAGCCACTTGGGCATAACAGCAGCTGGCGCAGGCACTTTGCAGAGTTCACCTCAAAAGTGAGTAAGCTTCGAACACTCTAATATTGTGTGGACTTAAACAATAGCATGCTGGGGAGGGAGCTGGCTGGAGCGTCACACAATAGCCTCAGAAAAGGTAGGTAAGAGTGTAGGTAGGTGTTGCGCAATTGCAGGCAAAGAAGTGTAGAAATCTCAGATGTTAATCACTTCTACGGCAAACCAGGGTGGGGTGGGGGACAGTAAAGGGGGCAGAACGAGGACAAAAGGAGGAAAGGCTCTGAACGAAGCAGAAAGGAAATGTCATGTTTCATTCTCAGCTAAGAGCGCCACTCAAAATCTTTGTGAGAAGAAATCAGGAGCTGGCCCCGGAAGAACTCTGGAAAATCCGTACGCTGTATAAGGTCCAGTTACATGTATCCACGGCCAGTGAACAGCATGGATGTACACTATAAGACAGCTTTGGCGTTTCTCAGCTTCACCACTTAGTTGAAGAGTCCCAGGTTCATGGGCCACAACTTGAACCTGACAAAGCGGGCCATGTGACCAGTGCAGCACAGGGAAACGTCTGAGCAAGGCACATCCTTGGGGGGGGGGGGGGATGCTAACTGCACAGCAAGGGCACAAGCTAGAGGTGACTTCAAGCGGCAGGGAAGTCACGGTTCCTAAGAGTCTGAATTTCACCTCCTGCGGTCACCCTGCAGGCCTTTGGGCAAGCTGCTCATTGTCACAACCCTTTGCTTCCTGGTCTGTGAAATGAGATGACAGCACCTACTTCACAGGACGGCTGTGAGAATTGAGTGGAGTA
Source organism: Micronycteris hirsuta (assembly GCA_004026765.1). Taxonomy (NCBI): domain Eukaryota; kingdom Metazoa; phylum Chordata; class Mammalia; order Chiroptera; family Phyllostomidae; genus Micronycteris; species Micronycteris hirsuta. Next base: position 34,245 of record PVJI01010327.1, on the reverse strand, counting down.
ATCCATACAGCATGCTTGGCCCACAGAAAGTGCTAAGAAGAGTTAGTGTTTATAATAGCTACTATTAACCAAAGTCTCTTTTATTCTATTAGGGCCATTAGGTCCAAATCCCTGGTAGCCGCGGACTCCCTAGGTCCGGAGGAAATCAGCACACACGGAGACGGATATGATTCAGCTACAGCTCATGCGGAATTTCATTAGTGGCGTCACGTTACCTCAAACCACTCACGCTACTCCCAGTCACAGCCTGAGCCCCCCCCCCACCCCGGCACCGGGAACTTTTGCAAAAATTAATGCTCTAAAATTACAACTTCCCACCAACCCAGCCCCTCCCCGTTCATCCACATCCTTATGGCCAGAGGAATGGTAGGGAGGGACCCTTACGGGAGAGCCAGTGGCTACTGTACCTCCACTCTTTGTTCTGAGAATGTCTCTCTTCCTTTAAGTATTCCAAAGGGCCCTGAACTCCAGGGGCGAACCCCAGGGTGGTTTTCCTCTCTTCATCTTTTATCCCAGGGGGAGGCAAACCACCTCTCTTCCCCTGTCCCTATCAAGCTTTGTTTTTAGGGATGCTTTCACTGAGATTAGAGAGTTGTAATCTAATTATCCAGAAAAGAAAGGAGAGCAGAAAACCCATAGATCTTGGTTTATTCAGAGTCACTTGCCTTAAAGAAGCTGGGTTGATAATAAAATCTGAAGATCTGAAAATCTTTGTCTTTGTTCATTTTAATATTATCTCTATCTTCATATAATCTTTGTGATTACACCTCAGCCTATTTTTCTCCTTTCTTAAAGGGTTTCCCCAGGAAAGCTTGCTGAACTCCAAAGAACTTCCGAGCAGCACCCCACCTTGCCCCTCACTCTCTCCCTTACTTTGTCTAATCCTCCTCTGAAATCCCACCGGTCCGTAGATTGCATGTTACCTCTCCCTGGAACCCTGCCACAAACCCCAGGAGAGAGGCCAGGGCTTGAAGGACGCTAAAGTTGGAATGCTCCTTCCTTAAGCTGCTCCAGTGTGTGAGGTCGACGCTCTGCATATAAAATATCTGGGAGGCAGCTCCTGTGCCAACCAGGCCTGGACTCACGCTCTGCCAAGACTTTATTTGTAGGTTAGCATCCAAGTCTCAGTTCCAGAGGCCATTTCCTCCCTGGGACCAAGCACAGGGGCCCTGGTGCAGCCAGCCTGGAAGTCCCAGGTTCAGGTTCCTGTGCAGTCCGCTCCCTGAGAGCCCGTAATGACCAGTAGCAATGAGCCACTGGCACCAGCATGCTGTGGACTCCACACGGCTTAACCCACCTGTTTTCTTCTTCCTTGGGCTCCAGCCGTCTTCCGTTCTCTGTCTTGCAGTCACATTCGTCTCACTAGCCCACCTGTCCTAGCGTTGATTTCTTGGTTACTATCTGCTCCCTTTGTTTTACAGCTTCCCATTTCTGCAACCCGTCCCTTATCCTCCTCTCCCGAGCCTGCCAGTAATCTCAGAACCTGGCCATCACATAAAAGGAATCTCAGAACCTGGCCGTAATATAGAAGTAATACTTGTGAGCGAAGTTTTACACAATACAGACTAATAAAGCCAACTTTAGTAGGTAGAAAGGGATTCGAACGTTGTCATTCACATATAAATTAAGGCCCAAGTTTTCAAAAGCGATGCACACAAGGAACTGCCCATCTGCCAACACCCTTGGCACACCTGAAATGCAGAGTTTTTCCTTTTTTCCTATTATTTCCTCAATCCATTATTATAGTTCTAATTTAGAAAGATGTTCACAGAAAAGGTTTTAATACAGGTTCTTTTTTCAGGAGACTGTTTTGTTCTTATTCACAAAGAAAATTTTCTTTTCATGCAGGTAAAAATGTATTTATCCTCTGCCCCGGGCCATGAGACTCCCCTCATGAGACTCCCCTAAGCCCTGAAGCCATGCTGACCCTCCACCTTCCCCTCCAACCACCACCTTCACACTGCTTCCACTCACTGCTGAATGTGCACCTCCGGTAATGACCTGCCTGCAGCCTCATCTCTCCAGCAAGGCTGCCAGTTCTTTCGGGACACAAACCCAGTGCCAGTCACCTTCCAAGCCTGGTGCCTAGCACAGTACCTGGCACATAACTGGTGCTCAAAATTTTAATGACTCCAAAATGATCGCCTCAAACCCGTTTGGGAATAAGACAAAGTTTAACTGAACACGCTCCGCCATGAACTAGCTGTTTGCCTTGGGGAAGCCGTCTCCACTCCCACTGCTCGGCCGTAAAATGAGGAGTTTGGACCAGGACTAGTGAATCTCGAAGGCTCCTGTACTGCTAAGTCTGTGCCCTTCCTAGGGTGTACTGCGTTTCTGCCCAGCACAGCGACCCTGTAATTGGTAGTTTTATTTGTAAAGAACAATTATCCGAAACTTGGGAATGTCAAAAGATGATTCATGCCGTGTTTGGAGCACGTCCCAACAAGCTCACCGGAAAGCCATCTGACTCAGTGGGCCCTACGGTCTAGAAGCAGGGTTCTCAGCCAGGATGACGTTACCCAGGCAGACATCTGGAGACACTTTGGTTGTCAACTGGGGGGAAGCTATCGGCATCTCGTGGGGCAGCGATACCATTAAACCTCCTGTGACGCACAGGGCAGCCCCCACTACAGAGTTTTCTGGGCCACAAATGTCGGTAGTGTCGAGGCTGAGAAACTCCGGAGTGTGCAGCTTTGCTTGAGCTTTTGATTAGGGCCCAAACATTTTACAGTTCTTCAGACAGGTGACTGATGACTCTCTCTTCCATCTGATAGAGGCGAGGACCCCAAGACCAGGGGGTATTGTTTTCCCCCTCACAGGATATAGTGAGTTTTGTATTTAATTCAGCAATCTTATTTCATATTTCCTTCTTTCCACTGCCTCCTTTAAAAACTTCCTCATATTCTTTTTCACCTGAGTTATTTATTTTGTTTTTAAATTAAACTTTTTATTTTGAGATTATGTGCAGATTCACACACACTTGTAAGAAATAATACCAAGAGAGCTGTGTGCGCTTTCCCAGTTTCCCCAGAACTGCAGCGCAAGATCACGTCCAGGACGTTGGCATTGGGTACGATCCAGCCATCTTATTTAGATTTTCCCAGTTTCACTTGACTCATTTGTGTATTTGTAGTCAGTCCTACATGATTTCTTCACATGTGTAGGTTCATGTATCTATCACCAGTCAAGATACAGAACAGCTCCATCAGCACCAGGGTCCCCAGTGCCGCCCTTTCATAACCACGCCCTCATAGTCTCTCCTGACCTGGCTTTAGCATCCTGCCTCAGCCCTCGCTAGTGAGTTAAACAGAGAGTTGCACCTGCTGACTCTTTGTATGAGAATTAAGTTTTTAATATTTTGAGATACATTGATATATTCCTCTGGCTTTAATGAAGTTATCCAATGAAGTAGCAGCTCCAGGCTGAGCTCTGATGACAAGGGTAGACCAGATGGTTCCTAATTTCTCCACCAGAGACTATACCAATGAAAACCGTTACCCTGTGTGCCCGGAGGACAGGGTGACCTTCAGAAAGCTACTCATTTTCTTTGTGATTCAGTTCCTTCTTCTGTAAAATAAAGACAATAACAAATCTTATTTCAAGGAGTTCACGGAGAAGTCAACTACAGATGCTTCTCAACTTACAATGGGGCATGTCCTTGTAAATCCATTGTAAGCTGAAAATGTGTTTAATAGACCTAGCCTACGGAGCATCATAACTAGCCTAGCCTACTTTAAATGTGATCAGAACACTTACATTAGCCTACATTTAGGTAAAAATCATTTAATATGAAGACTATTTTATAATAAAGCGTTGAATCTCTTAAGTCATTTGTTATGTATATCACTTTTGCACCATTATAAAGTCAAAAAAAATTTAAGTCAAACCACCTTAAGTTGGGAGCGCTCTGTAGTTAATACACAGAAAGCGCTTAGAATAATATGGTATGTTACCTCATTTAATACCTGTAACAACCCAATGAGGTAAGGACTCTTACTATCCCAATAAACAAAAAAGAAAACCAGGTCAAGGAAGTTCAAGTAACTTTCCCAAAGTCTTGATTTAGTAATAGCAGAGTCAGAATTATAACTCTGGACTCCGTGGTTTCAAGTATCACCTTTGCCCTACTCACTTCGTGAGGATATTCAGCAGCTGTACTCAATAAAAACCAGAAACTCAGGTTCCAGAGGAACTAGGCTGCTGAGAAGGTGCAAGATTTTGCATGGACTAGGTAGCTATCAGAGAAACAACTTCTGAGATCCAAAGACCCCCACCATCTTATTTTTGGAATTTGAGAAATATCCCTCTGAACAACAAATTCAACAACAAAAATATACAAAGGAAAAACCTTGGTCAATTGAGTGAAAGAATGTTTTGCCTACATTTCCTTCCTGCCCAAAGATGGAAACACAGAGGGAAAAGAAACCAGGACTCACCAGCTCCCGCTCATTTAGCAAAGAGGAAGGCAGGACAGCAGAGGCAGGCCGGGGCCCCCGAGCCTCCGCCCTCGAAAAGCCAAAGGTTTTCACTTGTAGTTCTTCCTTAGAAATATTAATTTAAATTGAGGCACAATGAAAAACTTCCTGGGTCGTGTCTTAGGCAAGATAAAACGTCAGCCAATCAATAACCCAGGAATTGAAAGCTCACAGTTGGAAAAGGCAGGGACAAAATCAACCAGAGGCAGAGCTTGAACTATCCTCCCTGGTCCTTTGCATCTCAACTTTTGTGGAGCTAGGATCACGCAGGGCAAAGTCTCCAACTGCTGGGCCACCAAGAGGAGTGGGTGCCCCAGGGCTGGCACAGTGAGAAAAATGAGTTAATACTGTGGGTGTGTCTGGGTGTTAAGATTGTCCACGTCCCTTCTTGCCAGGATGGGTGTGCTCTCCCGCCTTTTCCAGCAGCAGCCTCTTCCTCCACACGCTCACATCCCCCTTCCCTGCCCTTTTTTTCCTATAGCACTCGTCGCTAACATACCAGGTATTTTCCTTTTACTGATTTTTAATTAATCCATTATGCCTTATTTAGGATTTAAGTATAAGGGCAGGGATTTTTGTTTATTTTGTCACTATTACATTCTGCTGTGCCTGGAATAGTGAGCACCTGATATGTAATAGGTGTTCCATAAGTACTTGTTGAATTAATTTAGAAGTGGTTTTTCTTGTGTGTGTGAAATATCCTTTCCAATGAAATGGCCTTTTTCATGCCCTCACGAAAAAATTAAAAATGAGCAAATCTACATTAGCCTGTGTATACACACATTTTTTCCTTTTTAATTTTACACAATTTTTTAAAAAGTTTACTGGCCCACCCTGGCTAGTGTGGCTCAGTGGACTGAGCATCAGCCTGTGAACCAAAGAGTCACCAGTTCGATTCCCAGTCAGGGCACATGCCTGGGTTGCAGGCCAGGTCCCCACTAGGGGGTGCACAAGAGGCAACCACGCATTGTTTCTCTCCCTCTCTTCTTCCCTTCCCTTCTCTCTAAAAATAAATAAATAATTTTTTTAAAAAAAGTTTGCTGGCCCATGAATTCTAAAGAGCCTTGGACTCTATGGCCTCAGGGAAGGGTTTAGGAGTAAGGCAGGCTTGGTTTGAATCTGGCTCTACCAGCTGTGTGATCTTGGGGAAGTTCCTTTGTAACCGTAAGCTTTAATTTCCTCACCTACAAAACAGGACTAGTAATTGAGAGAGCGACTTACAGAAAGCGGAGACCTGGTGCAGAGTAAGTTTAGTTCGATGAGTGAGTATCTCACGGCACTGCGGCTCAGCTGTGGCACGGGCAGGCCTCTGCTAAGGCCGTGTCTCAAAGGCTCTCTTGGGGTTTGCACTCTATTTCTGCTACACTGCCAACAGCTGGGGCCCAGCCGGACCGGGGACACCAAAGGCAGTTTCCCGGCATTCGGAGGAGCTAATCTCAGTTCACTATTCAGCTCCTTTACTACAAATATGAATGATTAAACCAAGAGATTTCAAGGCACCACTTTCAAATTGCTGAACTCCATTTGCCTGGGAAGAGTGACTTCTAAGACCCTCATAAATGAAGAAATTGATAAATGAACTCCTCCCCACAGTATGACCAGGGAAGGGAGGATTCAGACCAGGAACGATTGCCAAAAGGACATCCCTCAGAAATGATGACAAAACAATCCCGAAATGAGAACGTAAGTAAGCGAGAAAACAGGGAACATTTCACGGCAATTTGATTTGCACACATTTTCAATTTTATATTTTTTGCTTTTCTTCCAGCACAGCCTTGCCTCGTGTGAACTCCAGTTCCCGCGACTGGAGAGTGATGTTAATACAGGAAATAGAGTTGTGGAGACAGAAGGAGGGTGAGGACAGAGGTGCGGTCTCTGCCGCTTCACCTTGCGAAAACTAGAGCTGAATCAAAGCAGAGAGAGGAGTCTCTGGGCTTGCAACTGTTTTGGGGGGGGCGGGGGGTGCTGCAGATACATGAGTAAGTGAGGAGGGTAAGGCAGTCTGCAGCTTTCTGACATGCTCTGTTCCGGAGTTATGCAGGGTGGAGAACAACCTGCGTCATTCCGTGCAATGAAGATGGAAGGGGGAAATTTCGTACTTCAGAATTCTTGGCTTATAGACCCTGAAGGTTTTTCCCTGTTGAAGGTGTACGTCCTAACCTATTTAGAGTGCTCTGTCCCTTAAGGATTCCCCTGGGACACTGCCTTTGGTGAGCTCTAGCGGCATTCACCCATGGAGGCTGGAATGGAGTGGAGGGAAGACATCTCTGCAGTGCAGAGACGGTGAGCACTGCAGGTGAGCTGGCTGGCACCCGGGAGCAGAAGCCGAGGTCATGGAAGAGCAGCGCCTGTGCTATGAGGTCCGGAGGAAGCCCGTCCCAGGCCTTGGCACCAAGTTCCTTTTTTCTCAGACCCCTGGCAAAGCCTGTCCTGGGAAGCTGCAGCCTTGACGCAGTCTGTTCTTACCAAACACACAATCGACTTTCTCCTTAATTCCCAGAACACACAGGCTCTTTTTTTTTTTTTTTTTTTTAAATGCTGGAGGGGTTTCCCTGACAACCAAATTGGAATTTGCGCATTGGTCCTTTCCTGCGAGAAGTCCATCTTGACGCAGGAGGCTGGAGGAGGGGCTCCGGGGCCCAGCCCCCTTTCAGCACCTAATGAGCCATCGGTGTCTGGGGCTTGAACCCGCCAAAAGCAGCGCTGTGTCCTGGTTGCATAATTTTCATTTTCGGGATCGTGGCTGGATCAAGGCCACCGGTATTCTCTGCAAGGACAGCTCTTGCTCATTGTGACAATGGTGTCTTTTTCGTAGCCTCTTCCTTCTTTGTGTGACAGCTTTTTAAAAGCAATTTCTCAAGGGCCTTTGGGTCCTACGCAGCAGGAGTGCGGCTCCAGGTCCATAACGACCTTTGCGTTCAGCAGCTTAGTTTCCTCACTTCTGGCACCACGGTTACCAGTTACTTACATTCAAATTCAACTTTGTCAAGGTCTCTAAATTGAGTAATATTTTTCCTAATCCCTTTTTAATATGTTGAAACATGAGATCATTGATATCCAGTTGATTTAACTTTAAATATACAGGTTAAACATCTCTGGCCTTGGTAAACAGTTTTGACATACATTGCATAAAAACTTCTCTTTGCCAGGTGCCTACTCCACTCCGGGTGCTTGCCTCACTGGGATCAACGCGTCTAGAAATGCGGGGTCAGCAAACTCCTGGGGGGACCAAGGACATACTCTCACGCTTCCATTTGGATGGTTGTGCTCATCAGCTTCGCAGAATCCCACAATATGATGCCCATGTTTGCATTGTTTTGAAGGCTGTGAAGGCACCAACTCCCTTAACAGTCCTCAGAAGTCAGAAGAAAGGACTATATAAACAAGACCTCTGTCCCGTGTAAGAGAAGGGGAAATGACACCATGGACGAAGACTTCTGAGTTATGGAAATAGAGAAAAGGGAGGGAGACTTAAATAAACACCCAGCACAAGAAACGACGGGAGTGCGGAGCTGGAGACGGCAGCATCCCCACTGCAAGCAGATGGGCACACAGTCCCCATCCTTACAGGGCCCAGCCTGCAGTACGTGCAGGGACGGCAAGAGATGCATCGCGGTTAAGATGAAAAGTAACTGTGATGATGACGACTCCAATGACGGTCCACTGTGCTCCAATGTCAAAAGAATCGAGTGGACGAAAGTGAAATGGGAAACCAGCAAACCTGTCTTTCTAGCACAAAAGCCAATGGGTTGCCACTCAGTTTTTACAAAATTATCTATCAAATTAATGCTGTATTTCAGAATGTTACTGGCTTTCCACTTTGTGGGTCTCTCCGTTGTAAATTGTTTTTTGTTTAATGACTGTTTTTGAGCTGTAAGAAATAGCCTTATCTAATTTAATGTGTACATTTTAAAGTAGATTATAATTTAAAAAACAAACCCACCCTGGCTGGTGTGCCTTAGTGGATTGAGTGTAGGCCTGTGAACCAAAGGGTTGCAGGTTCGATTCCCAAGCAGGGAACAAGCCTGGGTTGCAGACCAGGTCTCCAGTAGGGGGCGTGTGAGAGGCAACCACACATTGATGTTTCTCTCCTTCTGTCTCTCTCTCTTAACCTCTCTCTAAAAATAAATAAAATCTTTAAAAAAATATAAATATAAAACAAACCCTGCTTAAGTTATCTCTGGGATCTATGAACCTTTACACCTGGGGAGTTGGCATTAATAGCCCCGTCTCATTATTTATTTGTTTGTTTGTTTATTTAATCCTCACTAGAGGATATATTTATTGATTGGAGAGAGACATGGATCGGTTGCCTCCCATTTGTACCCCATCCAGGGATCGAACCCACAAGCAAGGTATGCACCCTGACCAGGAAGGAACCCACACCATTTTGGTGTACAGGATGATGCTCCAAGCAACTGAGCCACCTGGCCAGGGCAAGAACCCCATTTTATAGGGAAACCAGAGATTAGGAGATATAGAAATCTGCCTCAGCAAATAAGAAGCAAGCCAGAAAAGAATTCAGAGTACCTAATCCTCACAACCTTCTACTGATTTCCTAAAGAAAAAGATGTTCGCTTTCATAGGATGTTTGGCTTCTGGGTCACTTTGTCAAAAACTAATTCACCCAAAACCAATTCACCGAAAGACCAATTTGTCAAAAGCTAATTAGTCAACTATTGTTTTCACTGGGGGAAAAAAAAAGCCACACAAACAATCACACCCTAAGCACTATCAAAACATTATCTCCGGTGTAGGCTAGAAAAGTGTGCTCCACCAGTCCGCTGTCTCCTGCACGAGGAGAAGCAGACCAGGGCAGGGAGGGGTGGGGCTGGAGCAGGAACGGGAGCAAAGCAGATGTCCGAAGAGAAAGCGAGATCAGCAAAAATTTCTGTGAAGGGAAGCCCAGTCATTCCCATTTAAGAGAGTCCCAGATTAACATGCTGAGATAAAGCAGCTGCAGCAAAGTTGAGGCAGTACCAAAGCTCGGTGTATGTGGTAGATGTGCTAACAAGCAAATTAATTTATGGAGAGTCTGCCTTTGGACTGATGGTCAACTCTTATCTCGTGTAAGTCTCATTTTCAGTGGGAAGCCCATCTTGCCTGGGCTTCCTGAGTCCGCTCAGGTTTCCCTCTGACCTGACAGAGATGGGGGAGATGGAAACTCTTCTAGTGAATCTTTCCTCTAGGCTCCCTCTCCTCACCTTGCTCTCTCCTCTCCACAGGTCCCTGTGGTCACCCAGCATCTATTAATGTGCCCTTTAGAATTAGTGTTCCCAGCACAATTGAAAAAGCCTAGTGATGGTGGCCAGGTGAGGAAGGACTTAGAAGAATCCCTGCAAGGGGATGAGAATCTGGATTGCATAGGAGAATTTGGGGGACTCAAATTGTATTCTGGGGGGGGTCCCAGTAACCTCCGAAGGAAGAGACAGAGGGAGATAGAGAAGGAAGTCCTATTGATTTTCCAGTGTTTGGGTCTAAACGAATGAAGATGTATTTGGATGCTCTCTTTTTTAAAGATTTATTTTCAGAGGGAGGGGTAGGGAGGGAGAAACAGAGGGAGAGAAACATCAGTTGGCTGCCTCTTGCATGCCCCCAACCAGGGACCTGACCCACAACCCAGACAAGTGCTGACTGGGAATTGAACCCGGGACCTTTCCGTTCACAGGCCCGTGCTCAATCCACTGAGCCACATGAGCCAGGGCTCACTCTTTCCTGCTCTCACCCCTTCTCTCTCCTTCTCTTCCCCTCTCTCCCCCTCCCCCTTCCCCTCTTCTCTTCTCTCCCCTTCCCCCTCTCCTCCCCTCTGCCCCTCTCCCTTTCTCCTCTTTCTCTTTTTTAAAATTCCCTGATTGGTTTTCCTAAACTTTAGCTAGCTCTGTTTGGCTTGATGGTTTTCCAAAGATATCAGTTGGGCATTTTGAAAGCTAGCCAGAAAAATAGGACACAGACAGACACGTGCTACATGACAATTTGTAGTATTTGAGAAAACTTAAGACAAATACTCAATGAAACTGCCAGATAAATGATACAGAGAAAAAATCCCTGTTTAGAGAAAATCACCTTCATTTCTCAAAGCTCATTCAACTGCTAAGGAAACTGAAAACTTCTCAAAGCACTTCCCATTTCTAAGAACACTAAATCATATAATTTAATGTCTATCTGTATTGCTTTCCTGGAGCTACTGTAACAAAGAACCTTGAACTGGGTGACTTAAAACAAGAGAAATTTATTGCCTCACATTTTGGAGGCTGGAAGGGAAGCCTGAAATCAAAATGCTGGCAGGGCTGATTTCTTTTGGAGGCCCTGAGAGAGAGCATGCCCCGTGCCGCTCTCCTAGCTTCTGGCGGTTGCTGGCAATCCTTCATGTTCCCTGCCTTGTAGATGCATCACTGTGATCTCTGCCTGTGTTCACGTGTTCACATGGCATTCTCCTCTCTGTGTCTTTGCCCAGATTTCCTGCTTCATATAAGGACATTAGCAATTGGATTAGAGCTCATCTCCACCCTTTATAATCTCATCTTAACTTGATGACTCCTGCAAAGACTCTTTGTTCACATAGGTCACACCCACAGGCACTGAACTTGAACATATCTTGCAGGGAACAAAATTCTATCCACTACTTCGTTCAGTAAAAGCCATCCAAACCGTCGAATCAATTTTCTACACTATAACCAAGGGGCTTTTTAAAATGCAAACAAAAACCAAAACAGCCTCACTGAATTCCAATTTTTAAAAGAAAAATTGTATAATGGCATTGCAATTAACTCTGTTCTACTCCCAAATCCCACCAAAACACATGCAAGCGAACTTTTAAGGATATAAACCCTCAAGGACAAAGCGAAGGGGAGAGAAGACATGCTACAAACTTTTGGAAGCCGAAAGGTTCCTGTCGAGCAGTCCAAGAAAGATGAATCGTAGGCAGAAGAGGGAAAGTTAAGAAGTAACGCGGTTCATGCGTCTCTATCCCCAAACAACACAGGGATTGGATACTTTTACACGTGGAAGAGAAGGGATTTGTGGAAAATCAGCATAAGAAGCAGTTAGAACCCCAGATTCTCTCCCCGACATAGCATACGGCTCTGTGCCAAAGCGTGCTTGAGTGTAGCAGGAGACTCCCAGACTGTGTACGCAGCGAAGGCCGGCAACTGGAGCACTTCCGCGATTGTACCCAAGTGCACTGTGCCCCTGTGCCACTGATTAATAAAGTATTACAATAATCATAACCTGCCTGTCTTTTTCCATTTGACTTGTAAACCTGCATTTGCCCACCCTGTATTTGAATGACCGCCTTTTCTCCGATCTGAAAGAGGATGTAGTTTTATTTTCTGGTTCAAGTTTCTGGGCTAAGGATCACTAAGAACAATGGAGGTCAGGGCTGTGGTACTGAAAAGGGAGCATGCAGATACAAGACTTCTTCCCCCATCAGACACAAAAATGTCCTCCACGTAGGAAATTGGAAGAATCTGTTCAGTGGAATGTAGTCACCCCCTCCCTCCCAGGAAAGGCCTAAAAAATACAAACATCAAGAGTTCCTCAAAGGAATGACCCAGCCAGATACTCCACAGTGAAGAAAATTAACCCTCAACCTCTGGTGTAGAGCTTCCAACCAACATCTTAGTTCCCTCTCCTTATACATAGTGAACAGCCAAGGGCCACCAGGCATTTGAGGGAAACCTCCAAAAGAGAGTCAGGAAGAAAAATAAACTTTAAGTAATGAAGTCTACACAGGGAAAACAACCTAATTAAAATCATCATCAGAGAGCTACTGCACCTGAAAAATGAGAATGGGATGCTATAAAAAGGAACATTCTGAGACACAAAGGAGAGGTCTTAGAAATTAAAAACAAGGTAGGAGAAATTAAAAAAAAAACTCAGCAGAAAAGTTGGAAGATAATGCTGAGACCTCCAAAAAAGTAGAGCAAAAAACCAAAGAGGTGGAAACCAGGAGAGAAAAGACAAAAACATCACAGGAACCCGGCTGGTGTAGCTCAGTGGATTGAGTGTGGGCTGGGAACCAGAGGGTCCCGGTTCAATTCCCAGTCGGGGCACATGCCTGGGTTGCGGGCCAGGTCCCCGGTGAGGACCATGTGAGAGGCAACCATACATTGCTCTTTCTCTCTTCCTTCTCTTCCCTCTGAAAATAAATAAATAAAATCTTAAAAAAAAAAAAAAAAAAACCATCACAGGAGCAGTCTAAGAGAAAAACAAACTTTTGAGAAAATGTTTCCATAATTGAAGGCTCTTAGGTTCCAGATGAAGAAAGGCCTGCAGGAGGGAGGAAGGAGGTTAGCGTGACTGGCACCAGCTGGGGGGTGGATGGGGGTGGATTTCATACAAAGGATCACGAATCACAATGTTATCAACTTTCTAGACAGCAACACTGGAATCTAGAAGACAGAGCAATATCTTCAAAACTAAGAGAATGTGATTTCCATCCTAGACTTCTACATCCAGCCAAACTATCAGTTAAATAAAGAAGGCATAAAGAAATTTTTGAAAGGCAAAGACTCAAAAAAATGTCACCTCCCACACAGGAAGCTACTTGAAGCTGTTCTTGGCCAAATAAAAGGAACAACCAAGCAAGTGCAAGACACAGGAATCAGGAAATATGGGGTCAATTCAACACAAGAGAGAGGCCAAGGGGTCTCCAGGTTGATGGTGAAGACAGACAGACATTGGAGCAAAGAACTGTGGAGCCGGTCTGGGGAGCGACTGGCCTGGACCGTAGTGGGTCAGAGAACTCTGGGCAATTCTTCAAAAAGAAAAAAAATTGATACAATTCCAAATGTGCTTAAACATATTGAAAGGAGGATTACACAACCAGAGCATCATTTAATGTGAATTAGTGAGTTCAAATATTTAGAAATTCTTAGTGCAGCAAAGATAAAACTACTTGTGAAAGGAAAAGTTACAATGGTATAACATATGGTTCAGCTGTGAATAGTGTTTCAAAGTCACAATAATACAAACATGACCACTGATCTAACCAAATTATGTTGCAACTATACTAGGAGTCAAATCTTCCATGTGGGTAATCAATAGACCAGGCCTTAAACTTGACACATTAAGAGGGAGTAAGCGTTGCATATTATTTAGAAATTTAGAAACATGGACGTAAAGACCAAGAGAATCAGCTGGAAGAGTTGAAAGTAGTTACCTCTAAAGAATTGAAACACAAGGGAGCATAACAGAGGACTGTTGATTTGCATAGCAAGCCTTTTAAAAACTACATTATTTGACTCTAAAGTCTGTGCATGTATAACTGAAAAGTACTTATATATATATATTTTTATGTAATTGGATCAAGTTACTTTCCTGCTCAAAAACCTTCCAAGGCCTCCCTTTGCCATTAGGATAACGCCCAAGATCCTTAGTATCACTTGTAGGGTCCTGTGGGATCCAGCCCCTCCCCCACCCCCCAACGCTGCCTCCTCTCACTCCAGCTCTCAAGATGCTCCAACCACATTGGCTGTCTTTGACTATGTTTTCCACTCTGTAAATGCTCTCTAAATAACTGTTGAGCCCTGGCTGGTGTAGCTCAGTGGATTGAGCGCGGGTTGGGAACCAGAGGGTCCCGGGTTGCGGGCCGGGTCCCCAGTGGGGGCCAAGTTAGAGGCAACCACACATTGCTGTTTCTCTCCCTCTCTGTCTTTCTCCCTTCCCCTCTCTCTAAAATAAATAAATAAATCTTAAAAAATAAATAGCTGTTGAATACATAAATTCATTCATTCATTTAGGGCAGCGATTTTCAACCGGTGTGCCACAAGAGGTACAACTGGTGTGTCATGAGGAATTTTAAAACATGCAATACCTGACTATTTAGTCAGGGACACTGACCTTCTGTCCCTTCAAAAAATGACAACAGTCAACACAATATCCATCTGGTGTGAATAAATCAAAATTACACCTATTTTTTGTCAGATTGGCAAAAAATATATATATTTTTGGTGTGCTGCAGAATTTTAGTAATTAGTTTCTGTGTGCCATGAGATGAAAAAGGTTGAAAAAAATCACTGATATAGAGTAAAAAGTAAGGTCATTTCCCTGAGTGGGAGGAGACTAACATTTGGTCTCTCTCAGCCTCAAGCCCTTTAATGACATCTATTTCTCTGTCATCCCAAGAGTAAACCTGCATTAAAGAAAATTAAAAGTTAGGTAACAAAATAAATAAATATTCATGGCACTATTTGGGGTATAATAGTGGAGTTAAGTGCCTTATTAAGGCAAAAGGATCACATTTCACCTCAATTACTACTCATAGAGTTAGATTCTCGTTGTCTTAAGAGCCAATCATTAAACATAATCTGTGAAACGTGTATTTTCAGAGTCCATTTAGATTGAAAACATTCTGATGTGTCCTGTGACTCTGGAAAGCTAAGTCACTTTGGGCATTGTGGAGTAAAAATCCCATTTAGATGCTGTATTTAGCATCACACACAAAGAATGAGATTAAATAGGTAAGATTTCCTTTTAAGAGGATTATTACCAGGCTTTCAAAGAGGCACAAGCACCTCATTAATTGTTCATGTGTTCATTGGGTTTGAACAAATTCAACAGCCCAGAATCACACTCAAACATATTTATTTAAGCACTCTGGAGATTTTTTTTTTTTTTTAATAAAATCAGGTCTTCCAGGATGACAGTAAATCACAGTCCCTCTCCCCAGTATGCTGGCTATGGGAGGACCTCCTCACCACAGTCCTGGCCCATTCCAAAAAATGGTACCTGCCCTCAAGCCCCGCCCTCTCCCTACCGGCACACCTGTTCACTTTCCAGCCCTGGTTTAAGGAGGTCCCTGGCAACAAAGGAAGTATTATTGAGCCTGGGGGTGAAAATAACAGTTTGGGGAGGCAGGGCCCTGTGCTACTCTCTCTCTCTCTCTTTTTTTTAAACATTAACAATTATAGATTTCTTTATAAATATGTATCAAAATAGTTTGAACAGGGCTTGCTTTCTTCTCATAATGTAACTTACCATATGGAGTAAGCACCTTTTCTATCTGGCAAATCGTCACACTCCTTTCAAGTTGGGACCAGCTTGCGACATGTATCCTTGGTGCTGTCAATGGCAGGAAGCATCTGGGAGTTCCTCTAACGGGACGTTTTGCCACCTGCATCACTTCCTCTGAGACATGGTCATCCTTCACAACACAACCACTTACAACACATGTATATGTTTGCCTTCGCTAAGTTCTTCTGGCTGTATATCCAAAACTACTTCTTGAACAGAGGCAGCGTCCACATTGCCATGGTCACCTACCTCTTCTATAGCTCCATTTACATTCCACCCCAGTTCTGCCAAGTGTTTGGCACGGTACAGTCTTGCACTACTGTGCAAAGCCAGGAATGCCTGGAATTCTGGGAACCTGAGTGCAGATTTCACCTCCTTGCCTGAGCTTGCAGTTTCACCACATAGTTTGACATTAATCAGTTCATGCAGACTTGGGGAACGAGGAGCCTCACTCTGGGCGGTGCCATGATACTGCTTTCTTCCCAAATCCCCCTCAGCTTAAGAGCATGATTTGCATAATAAAATACCTAGTGCCTTCACGACCTGTTATCAGTGATGCTATAAGAACCTTAAACATTGCCTTCAGAATGAGAAATGTGCTTAACCCCATTTATTTGTTCATTCAATATTTTAACATGGTTTGAGGGCTCTGTGTGCTGAGCTATTTACAGGTGTGTTTGAGGGCTGGGACTAGTAACTGCACGTCCTGTGCTTTCCTCTCTTCTACACTTCCTTCCTGGTTAAAGACAGTGGCTGCCATACCTGCCTGTCCTTTAGAATCACCTCGGCCAGGAGCAAGCAGGGGCACACAACCACACTCACTCATTGTTGCATCGCCTATGGCTGCTTTGGAGGGAACAGCAGCAAAGGTGAGAAGTTGCAACAAGGACCATCCGGCCCTTTGCCCTTTGTAGAAAAGGTTCACCAGCCTCTGATCTGGGAGAGGTCTCAGGCCAGCAGCATCAGCATCACTTAGGAGCTTGTTAGAAGAGCAGACTCCTGGGCCCTGTCCTAGAACTATGGAATTCCACTTGTGACAGAAGAGACGGGGTGTGGGGGGCAGCGGGGGGTGGTGGTGGTGAACAATATACTATGCCAAAAGGACCCCCCTTTCTCCGGGGGGTTTTCCCCCATATGAGGTTTGCTTTGTCCGCTGCCAGAGGAAAGACATCTCTCAATGTCAGAGATTGGTGAAAAGGAAAGGAATTATTTATTTACAAGTTATACAGACTACAGTCGTGACTTAATGTCTTAAAGTCTTCATTAAAATACTAAAGTCCTTTAGAATATCCACAGATGCACACAGTCCTTCCTTCTCCCCTCTGCCCAGTCCGGGATACTGTACCTCAGGAAAAAGAAGTAGAAGTCCGTGGTTCAGACTCCCAGCACCATCAGCTGTGTCGCCGCCATGATCTCCAGTTAATCCAAAACCATGTGGCACCTTCTCATGGCCCACCAGCAAGAGTCCTTTCACCCCTTTTCTTCTCAGCAAGGTCTTTCCTGCTTCCCAAGCCGAGTGGCAAAAGGAACACCCCAAAAGCCACATGGTCCTGACTTTCACCCAAGCCTCATGGTCCCCACTGTGCCAAAATTGCATGGTCCTCCCTCTCCTCCCACAGCCACGTGGTCCCAAATCCTCCAAAGCCTCGTAGTCCTGCCCAGGTATGGCTGCCGCACTTGGGTTTGAATCCCAGCACCAGTCTTCCTCTGCAGCCCCATTTCCAACTCCTCCTACAATCAGTTACACCTGGCAGCATTCCTGCATCCTTCCAGCTTTACTGGGCTGCCATAATAAGTCCGGGCAGGTGTGGTCCCGTGGCATGGAGCCAATCATCTCCAAGCTCTCATGCAGGTGCTGTAACCAGGGGGAGTTGCCTCCCAGTTACATCTTGGATAGAAGTCACTTCCATCCCCCTGGCTCAAAGCATGGCCACAGCTATTTAACATAACTATAAAACCAGTTAAAAGTTATAGATATCTTACATGACCGTGCCAGAGGTTAGCTGCAAAGCTGTTGCTATGCAAAACAGCTCTGAATGGCCCTGCTCCATGTGTCCCATCCCTCCCCAACCCCCACCCCCCACCCCTGCCACCAGCTCAGACTTATGGGGGTGAGGACATTCTACATATATATTTTTCTCTAATATTTCCTGAACACCCTGAGTTCTGGACCCCATTACAAATCTCTATTTGGGACCCCCCTTGGCTGCAACCTGTTACACGCTCTGTACTGACTTCAAGGACCTGTTAAACAGGCAGGTTTTTTGGACTCACCCCACGCTACCATCAGAGGAAGCCAGAAAGGGGCCTTTATGTTGCCCGAGTACATCTGACCGATGAATAAGGAGCCTGGGCCCAGCCTGCTGAGGTTGCTGTGGTACCTCCTGGGATCTCCCTGCAAGGCTGATAGCAGGTCGTCCAGCTGCCAGGAGAGGTGAGCACCGCTGTGGGAATTGCCATCTCTGGAAGGAGTGGCCCCACCCAAGGTCACTTCCTCTTGCTGGAGGCAGCCTGCATCTCACACCTGGCTGATTTGGGGAAAATGCCTCTCCATGCAAGAGCTCCAGAGCTCCCCAGGTGATCAGCTGAGACCCTTTGCAACAGCATTTCAACTTCTCCCTCTGCCCTCTCCCACCTCCCTCACCCCTCACAGGTGTTCCCTAAACCTCTCCCCAATAAAAATCCATCTCAGAGTCTTCCCTGACACTGCCTTTAGGAGTATAGAGTGTTATGGCAGAGATAAGCTGTGGCCATAAACAAGAAAATTCAAAACAGAATCAGCTTCCTAGAAGGTGAGTGCTGGAGGGTAACAGGTAACTGAGATGGATGTGCAACAGCTATAGGACTCTCAGGAGGTCGGGGAGGGGGGAGGGGGGACAGTGGGATAAGACGCTTCAGACAAAGGGCAGCCCCAGTCAGGCTGAGTGGAGCGGACTTGCAGTCAGCTAGTGGAAGACGAAGCTAGAGAGAAAGCCTTAAATGCCAGGCTAAGACATTTGCATTCAGTGGGCAAAGGGAAATCATGATAGGTGCTCAGCAAAATAACACGATAAGGATACCAGCTATGCTGCAGGAATCTCCCTGGCAATGGTTTGAAAGGGATTGCAGTGGCCATGACCGGAGATAGGGGACCCGTCAGAAAGCTGTTGCAAGTGACTAGGGGAACTAGGGGAAAGGCAATGAGGACAGGAGCTAGTGATATTCTCAGGGGCTGGTTTAGAATAAAGACCACAGGGCTCAGAATAATCCAGACGTGCCTTCCAAACCCCACTCAGCCACTTCCAACCAGCACGCACTTGGGCAAGGACCTCACCTCTCTGACTTCCCCCAGCTGTAAAATGGGGTAACAGAATCAGGTACTGATTTGTAATGCTTGGCACGTGCTGGGCATGCAACGAACAGGACCACACTCACTCGAGGGAGCCGCTGTGCTCATTTGTGGCTGCCCACACATCACTCATCACCCCAGCGAACAAATCTGAGCCTGGCTGCTCTGAAGACTGCCCTTGAAAAGTGATTATTCTTGGACGTAATAATTTAATGAGGCCTCCATTTCAAATGCACCTGTTGTTTATTGAGGTGCTTAAACCTGAATCGTCCCTCTTCTGGCGCGGGGGTGATGCCCACTTCCACTGTGGAGTGGAATGGCTCCGTAAGGGCTGCCTGCCCTGTTGTTATGACGACCGGTTTCCCAAACAGCCCTGCTATTTTCAACAAACCCTGCAGGATTTCTCATGCCCAAAAGTCCATAAGCCCTTGAGAAAATAGCAGGGTGATATTTTTGAGCTTCCACAGGAAATACTGTCAACACTTTCAATTAGTCAATTGGCTATCGGCTGGTTCTCCAACAAAAGCGCCCGCCTGAGCATCAGCGTGACCCTGCACAGGGAACCCCATAAATGTTCCTACTTTTTGGAAATTGGTGCCACGGTGTATCAGCTGTCACATCAGTTTCCCACTGACGTTCACTATGCGGGAAAGTGAAGCAGAAAACAATGGAATGTGTGCCCCATATCTCACATCGGAGTCTGACGTCAGCAGGCCATTCTAAAAGATTTAAGTGTAAGGTACTGTTGCGTTATTTCTAAAACTAGTTCATCCTAGTACATGCGTTTTCCAGCAAATAGTCACCTTTATGAAGCCACTTAACACACGGGAATGTTAGAAACACAGTTATTATTATTGTTAATATTGCAAAATCTTAGCACCAGTCATTATGTCCCTGTGGTTTCTGACAGATCATCTCTCCCTCTTCACTTACCTACTTCCTCTCCTCCTTCTCCCTTCTCCTAATCCCCTCTCCTCTCCGACAGAGCCCCAGGGCGAAAGGTGCAGTCACCCAGCTAGCAGACTACCCAGTATCTGTTCTCTCTTTTTTAAAATTATTTTATTATTCAATTACAGTTGTCTGCATTTTCCCCCCACCCCAGCCAAACCCACCTCCCTCCCTTGCTTCCATGCTCCCCCTTGGTTTTGTCCCTGTGTCCTTTATAGTAGTTCCTGAAAACCTTTCCCTCCATTGTCCCTCCCCCACTGACCCCTCACTGCCCCCCCTCCCCTCTGGCTATTGTTAGACTGTTCTTAATTTCAATGTGTCTGGTTATATTTTGTTTGCTTTTTTCTTTTGTTGATTGTGTTCCAGTTAAAGGTGAAATCTCTTTTTTTTCCCTGCGGAAAGGACTCAATACTTTAAGGGTGGTATGTGTCCAGCCTATGTGGTGGTTTCCTTCATTCCTGCAGCCAGACAGCCACATCACATAGTCCTGGCCAAGAAGACTCAAGCAAAGCTTGCTGGATTTGGGAAAGCTATTGTTTTACAGATTAAAAAAATAAAAAAGATAGGTAGATTGCTCTTTTGCACATTTCCTCATCTTCCTATCTAAAATAAGATGCTGCAGCCCTGGCTGGGTAGCTTAATTGGTTAGAGTGTCGCCCTGATAGGCCAAGGTCGTGGGTTCAATCCCCAGTCAAGGTACATACAGGAAGCAATCAATGAATGCATAGATAAGTGGAACAACAAATCGATGTTTCTCTCTCTCTCTCAAATCAATAAATAAATTTTTTAGAAAAAAAGATGCTGCAGCATCTTCCAGCTGTGAGGTAGAAATGTACATACCAAGGGTGGAAAGCAATAAACTTGAAGAGCCTGGATCCTTGAGGGCCTCCCTGAGCAGTGCAGCTTCCTACCTCTGGAC
Source organism: Micronycteris hirsuta (assembly GCA_004026765.1). Classification (NCBI taxonomy): domain Eukaryota; kingdom Metazoa; phylum Chordata; class Mammalia; order Chiroptera; family Phyllostomidae; genus Micronycteris; species Micronycteris hirsuta. The sequence continues at coordinate 13,562 of PVJI01010327.1, read as the reverse complement.
TTTCTGTCAAGTGTAAAAATAAACCCTCTACAGCATTGCTAAGCCATCTATGTCTGCTTTCTCTTCACTGCCACCAACCACAATTCCTGCCTGAAGCAAAAGGTAAGGAGGGTTCCCTTCATTCAACAAATATCCACTGAGTGCTTACTCTGTGCTGGGCACCGTGCTGAGTAAGGAGATAACCAATGAATGAACGAGACAAGGTCAGGCTGTGATGTCAGGAAGGAAATAACCAGACAGTAACAGGGGAAGGCTGGTCTCTCTAAGGAGGTGACATCTGACCAACAGCTGAAGGGTGAGGTGGAGTCAACCCTGTGATGAGTGGGAAGAGGAGGAAGGAGAACAACATTCCAGCAAATGCAGAGCCCTGGTGACAGGACAGTGGGGGGGTGGGGGGGGGTAGGTGTTCAAAGAACAGAGAGGAAGCCAGTGTGGCCGGGACACAGAAAAAGAAAGAGAGGAAGGGAGAGAGGGAGAGAGGGAGGGAAAGAAGGAGGGAAGGAGAGAGGGAGAAAGGGAAGGAGGGAGGGAAGGAAGGAGGGAAAAAGGTACTGAGTCAAGGTTGAAATTTTATTGTATGCATAACAGAATGGAAAGCTCCCAGAAGCATTGAACAAGAGAGTGACAGGACCTCACATATGTTTTCAAAAAATTATTCTTCCTGTGACATGATGACTTGTTAGGGAAAGAATGAAGGCAGGCCACTGCAGAGGTCCCGGTAAGGACAGGGTAGCCTGGGCTCAGGCGGGCCAGTGGAGATGCAGAGCAGACCACCTCCCAATGTAACTGCCTGTGCTGTCCTCACGGGGGGTGACAAGGAGCAACTTGGTCAGTGCACTTAGAATCCAAACAGGCTGCTGTGCACAGGGATGGAGAAAGGTGTTTTTAGAAGGCTGAGGTGGCAGGAAGGAAATACAATTATGAGGTAATTGGGAGAAAAGATGGACGAATTCACAGTGAATGTTTCGATTTTTTTAGTATTCAGAGGGAAAGAAGAGGAGAGTGTTGGGAGCTATTACATGGGGACTGTCACAGCATATTAATGAGGAATTAATAGAATTTCCAGGAGGCGGTGAGAACACTGAGGTCCTAGGTCACCGACGTCATGACTCTCCCCAGCAATGCCAGGCAGCTGGGAAACAGGACTTACGGAGCAGGGGCGAGCGTGAGCCAGGCTTGCGATCGGAATGAGGAGCCCAGTGCAGACTGCGGAGAGGGGATCCTGGGTGCGTGCTGGGCAGCACCGAAACCCTTCACATTTGTGAATCCGCCGATTCTTCTATGATTGCCGTCCTACGCTGTAGAAACTGAAACCCAGAAGAGCTGAGGAACTTGTTCACTTCCACACAGTAGGTGCATGTCTGTTGTTAAAGTTTAATTTCTTAACCACTGAACTACGCTATCTCCAAGCAAAATAGCAAGGAAGATGATGCTGGAAAGAGCAGGAAAATGCCTAGGGACTGGAGGTCAAGATGCGCGTGAAAATCTGTTGCTGAGGAAGTCTCGCTGCCCAACGCACACAGAAGCCAATATAATGCAGCACTGGCTTTCAAACGGGAAGAAAAAAGCTTTGGCTGCGAGGTCACGCAGCAAGGAAACAGAAGTCAAGGCTCAAATCTGCTCCCCCCCGATCCAGGGTTCGGGTGAGACTTAAGGGATTTCGGCACCAGGTCATCCAGGACAACAGACCCTTCGCTTCTGAAAGGGTCCCAGCACTCGGTACGGGTCGTATCCCAGTCCCTTGGCTCCATGGAGGGGAGCCTGTAAGATTTCACAAGCATTACTTGTGAGTGGTGGTCACCAGTGTTACTCATAAACTTTGGTTCTGGATCTTGTTAGACACAGCATAGGACCAGTTTGAACTGGTTCTATGGTTACAAAGCTGGCTCGCTGGAGGAGTGTATGAAGTTGTGAACTTGTGAAGTTGAGAGCTCAGGTCTGGCTGGGTGGCCCCGTGGTGTGGCTGTACCACAAGGTGCTGAGTGGCTTGGGGGAGAAGGTCACAAGGCTCTGGGTTGAACTTCTGGGCTGAAGGGCACGTGGCTAGTGGCCGCTGTCTTGGCCTTGCCCAGCTACCCACTAAGATGCCCATGAGGTCAGAAGACCACAACCCACAACATCACCCAAAACAAAGAGTTATTAATAGACAACCTAGTCCCAGATTCTGGGAGAAACTGGCACCACTTGTGAAGCAGATGGATCTAGATTAAGAAAAACCTACCCGGGCTTCTGGCTGTGCTTCATTACTCAGAAACCACATGGCAAGATGCAGGCAGGCACTCTGTACCTGCCCCATGTCACACACCCAGAGCAGGAGGCGCGTGGGGCTAAGAATACGGGGCAGTTGTCGGCATGGCCACCGGGGCACCTGAGACTCAGACAGAGAGCTGGTCCCCAAATACATGGACACACGGACACCACGTACATCCGCATCCCATATACACACTCGGGTACCACATTCACACACACACTGACACTACACTCATATCACCCCATACCTACACTTACACACCCACACCCACACCCACACAAGTCACACATCACACACCATACCACACTCATATTCACACACTATATTCATATCACCACACACTCACACCCCACACACCCCACACACCCCACACACCTACCATGCTCACACTCACACCGCACATTCACACATACTCACACATACAAGTGAATGTAGATTCCAGAAAACAGCGGGAATATTCAATGAACAGCATACTCAGCCGAGCCAGTTGTGGAGGGTGGAAGGTGGTAGGAGAGGGTTGTGGGGAAATTATACACAGGGAATCACAACCTGCCTTCGCCTGGTATGTAATTTACCTGAATTCAACTAACAATTGTTCAGTATTGAAAGAGGAAAGGGAGAGAAACCCTTTACTTCTCATGGTCTTTCCCCTGCTCTTCCTCCTTTCAAACTAGACTTCAGCTTTCACAGCCTCCAAATATTTTCCTAAACACAAAGAGAAACAAAAAAGTTCTTTCCTTCAGCTTTGAACTTCCAAGCAGCTAAAGGGATTCTCCCAGACCCCTCCACACCTGAACAGGGCCCCCAGCGAAGATGCAGCACGCACCCCAGACAGGGCCCAGAGGAAGGACGTCAGTGCTGACAGGCGTTGCTCTCCCCTGTGTGCTTCTCCATACACTTAACTTTTCTGTGACCAACATGCACTACCTTGGAAACCAGAACACAACACTATTCTGTTCTCCTTTCAGGAGCCGGTCAGGAGCCTGGGGTGCAGGTGACGTGCTGAGCACCCTGCAGCCCCGCTCAGGCACTCGGCACAGGCCGGGGCTGCGTGAGCCCAGCGAAGTCCCCGCAGGGACTCGAGTCCTCAGCCTTGTACACGCTGGCAGGGGGCCCCACTCCAAGTGGTTCATAGTTTCAAGAAAGTGTAAAGCAGGTGGGGTGGAGGGGGCACTACGCTCGTGCTCAGCAGCTATGGTGAAGTGAGTGGACACTGCCTGGGGTTTAGAAACAAGAGACCTGAATCCTGAGGCAGGCCCTTCACACTTAGCTGAGTGACCTTGCTCAAGCACTTCACCTCACCGAATATGTTTCCTCATCTGGAACATGGTGATAGTAGTGGTTTTTGAGGTTTTTGTAGAGTTACGTAAACTAATGGTCAAAGGGAAAAAAACCTCACCTATAGCAGATGCTCACTTATAGCAGCACTATAAGTGCTCACCTCACCTATAGCAGATGCTCACTTATAGCAGCACTATAAGTGCTGTTTGAATTCAAACGATAAAGAAACAGACCCAGTCTCAGAAAAAAGGGTGAGGCAGTGACCACAGAAACCCTCTCATTATTTCCAAACGTGCACAGCGTTTGTGCTCATAAACGCGTTTGTATTAGTTTTCTAGGCTGCTGGAACAAACTACCAGACACTGGGGAGCTCAAACAACAGACTTACTGTCCCCCAGTTCTGGAGGCAGAGGTCAGAGGTTGCGGCAGGGCGGGTTCAGAGAGCTTCGAGGGAGGATCTGTCCCAGGCCTCTCTCCTAGCTCCTGGTGGCAACCTCTGGCCTTCCTCGGCTTGAGGAAGCACCATCCTGATCTCCTGGCCTCTGCTTTCGTCTTCAGGCAGCATTCCCCCTGTGTGTCTGTCTCCAGACTTCTTTTCTTATAAGGACACCAGCCCACTCAAATGACCGCATTGAACTGATTATCTCTGAAAAGACCCTATCTCCAAACAAGGTCACAGTCTGAACTACGGCGGGGTTAGGACTTCAACACATAAATTTGGAGGGGACACAGTTCATCCCATAACAATATTCTAAAAAAGTTTTATCTGCAGAGAGATGGAGGGGTTGGGTGAGGGAGTGCGGGAAGAGAGCATGTGAGGAAGTGAGTGCTGTAGTAGCTAAACCAGAAGGAGCTAGACCTCAGCGCGGCTCAGGGCCCACCCTTCCGGTCTCCTCTGCAGACGGAAGCAAAGATGGCGTTCAGACTGGCCAGAGAACCTCTATAGGAATCCCGTTGGAATAGGACTTTCAACAAAAGCCAAACGGTCTTTTGAGAGTGGCTAGAGGCCATGGAAAAGCCCAGGCGCCATTGATTGGTCCGGACCAACAGGTTCAGACACCAAACTTCACTAAGGACAGCACGGCCTTCTCCACAGGAAGGTGCTGTACATGTAGGTGCACAGGTCAAGGGTGAAGGAGGGTACAAGCCAGAGGGATTGCTGAGTACAGGATAAGCCAGGAAAACACACTTCTTGCTGACTGAGAGGGGGCCAAACTTGGGACCCAGCCTGGGACCCTGAATCATCTGACAGCCTGGTTAGAGTCAGAATAACTTTATCTGTTGTCCCTCAAGCAATGGTTCAGTGGACTGAGGTCTAAGACAACATCATCTAAGATAAGACTTAGGGAAGAAGGTGCAAGACAGACATAGGGAACTGCATTTGCATAGCTGGGCCATTCATCCACTTCTTCATTTTTGCTGTCATTGAACAAACGTGTGGTAGATGGCCGGCAAGCAAATGTCAAGCACACGGTCCCCAACGTGGCAGGGCTCACAGCCTGACTGCAAAGCAAGAGGCATGAACCAGCCCCAGCAACACAAAAAGTGACCAGTGGTGAGCCTGTGGTGGGACATGGCCCTTGTCTGTCCAGGAGAACATGAGACTTCCTGACCTTTATAAACAGCCTCGGTTTGCTACTACCTGCTTCTGTAGTGATTTTTGCAAAACCCTTATAACAAAGAGGCTTGCGTTCGACAAAGCAGGCTGTAGAGAGGCGGGATGTTTTCTCACCCTGCAACCCGTCAGGTAGACAAGAACCCGAAACAGAGAAACAAGTGGAACTTCTGAGGAAAGAAAATGTCATCTCTGGGGACTACAGGAAGAAAATAACAGACACACAGAAGTTTTAGGAGATTTATTCACGCGAGAGAGAGCATGTGACGTCCTGCTGTGACTGGCACAGCATTAGGATAGGAATCCAGTGGTGAGTGGAAAGACCCCTTACCTAACAGGGCTTGTCCTTCCTGGGCTGGGGTGGGGGGCAGGGGGGGCAGGCAGACATTAGTCAATAATTATCTGAAACTAAACCACAAGTGTAAGAGGTGTGTACGGAGAGCTGAGGAGAAGGAGGTGGCTTCGCCATCAGGAAGCCCCAGGTGGCTCTCCGCAAGTACCCTCATCTCAGGGAAGGAAGCCAGATGACCTTCCTCCACCTCTTCCGGGGACCTGCAGGAACAGTATGGCTTCCTTGGGCTGCTGCCTGCGGGGCTCTGTACAAACTCTGCAGACACAAACTGCTTGGTCCCCTGCACACCCTCCGTGTCCTTCCCTCCTGCTGTGCCTTTATGTCTGTCGCCCCTGTATTATTAACTTACTCGTCTTTGCACCAAATGTATGCTGAATGGACAAAAGCAAATAATGTCTTTTTTTTAAGATTTTATTTATTTATTTTTAGAGAGAGGGGAGGGGAGGGAGACAGAGAGGGAGAGAAACAGCAATGTACGGTTGCCTCTCACATGGCCCTCACAGGGACCCGGCCTGCAACCCAGGCATGTGCCCTGACTGGGAATCGAACTGGGACCCTCTGGTTCCCAGCCCGTGCTCAATCCACTGAGCTACACCAGCCAGGGCTCAAATAATGTCTTTTATCTTCAGGTTGTCAACACAGGGTAATTAAGACCTGGAACTTTTTTTTTCATGCCACTATCAAAATGAATCAGGGTCAATATGTTTAAGTGTTAAACTGAAACCAACAAAAATAATTTTAACAATAATAAATACCAAAACCCCAAATTTGGGTTACTGCAATCAGTAGTATAAATGCAGGATCCATGGGTGGGGGTTGGGGAGGGCGGCAATTCATTCAACAAACATTTATTGAACGCCACCTATTTTCCAGTCACTGTTGCAGGAGCTGGGTATATAGCAGTGAAAACATAATGTCCCTGATGTCACAGAACTCAAATTTGACCAGAAAGAAAGATCTAAGGGCTTTGACTAATCCCAGGTGAGTCATCCGTACCTAGTGTGGAGTTAGCCCTGGATCCCCTTATATCGAGGACTTTGACATACCAAACGGTGTTTGGAGGAATATGGCGAAGCACACGGAGGTCTGAGAACTTACTGGAGGACGGACAGTGAGAGGAGGTGCAACAGCGGTTTTCAAATATTGAGAGTTGTCTGTGCATCCTTGATCCCAAGGGCCCAGGGTTCCCCAGGTAGAGATTACCAGGCAGCAGGAAGAGTTTCTCACAAGGGCAACTGCTCCATGAAGGTATGGGGCGGCCTGGGTCCCTAGGGAGAGGTGGCCCATCCCCAGGGCTGCTGCAGGAAAAAACTTCTGTCTGAGCCCAGACTAGAATATCAAGAGATTGGACTAGTCTCTGAGTCCGGTCACCTGTAACATCAACAATTCTTAGTTAATCTCCCTTTAATCAGGAAGGCAGTGGTTAGGAGAATAGGCCTTGGATCCAGTCCTGGACTGGGGCAGATCACTGCACAGTCTAAATCTCATTCCCTCACTTGTAAAAGTGGGATATTAATAGTTCCCACCTACTCCAGCCATGAGGATGAACACAGGTGATTTACGTTAAGTGCCCCCGCTACAGCGCCTGGCCCTTGGCAAGTCATCAACACGCGTTAGCTAATGGTGATGTTAAGTGCTTGCATTTTATTTGATGTTTCCACTCATCTAGGGAAATCATTTTGCTGTGAGTCTCTAATTCTGCAATTTTTTACATCACATCTACTAAATCAATTATTATAGCAATTTAAAACTATAAAGTAGAAGCACTTTAGAGAAATGTGAAATGTTCTATTCTCTAGAGAAATCAGAAAAATAGCAGTACAAAAGGGGATATTTAAGGATGTAATTCAAGGGACTTGTGATTAAATCAAAGGGAAGCTGGGCAGCTATGACTGTATGGAATGGCTGTGCGAGGCTGGGGCAATGACAACCAGTCTCCCTTCTTCTTTGGGAGACCCTCTTCAGACAGCGGAAGTGAAAATCAATCCAGCAAACTGATTCTATGAGGACTAAATCTTGCCAGACCAATTTAATTTCCTCCCGTGACAGAGAGACAGGCTTCAGCGACACGGAAAAACAATGGGTATCAGATACTGTGGCTTCAGCTAAGTCTTTACTTCCAGCCTACATAATATCTGAATCTAAAAACTCAATTGAATTCTGCTGGCTAGTGGAAACGACCTCCAGAAATGGGAACCAGAGGCTCGCTCAGAATCCCTTTTTGAGTAAGGAGGAGGCAGGAAGCTCTTTCCTTCATGGGACTGACAGGAAATCATGCCCCCCCCCAATATTTACTGAACACCTGTCAGGTGACATGCCCTCCGTTGTAAGACATGCTCCCCACGGTGCCAGCACAGAAGACATAGAGATGATGAGTCCACTCCCTGTCCTCATGGCTCCTGAGGTTGGGGCGGCCAGCAGAAAGCAACTACAATTTGACACTAAAGGAGTGACCAGTTGGCTCAGAAAGAAAGCATCTTTGAAGACAGAGGGACCTGGGGGATAAGTAAGAGAAATGAAAGGGTTGAGAGAATGTGTAGACCAGGGCAATTTAACTGAGTCCCATCTACTTTGAATAAACAACCTCCGAAGACCCTCTCAAGCTTTAGAATTCTAGTGATGAAGCCATGTTTGTGATTTTTACAATCTGGACTCCCGACTCCAGCCTTTCCTCTTGATCCCCATCAGAAAAGAGTTGATGGAAACGGGGTAAAATGGCATTCCAGCTTCCTATCACAACGCGTTCACTGTGGGCACTAGGTGCCCCCAGAAGCCTGGGACTGAGCTCACAGGTGGGGCACTGGTGGGGGTGGGTGAGACGGGGCGGGGGCAGGGAAGAAGAAAAGAATAAAGAGCCCTGGCTAATCTCCCAGGGTGGCGGAAACCCAGGAGATCTGTAGTTTTCTCAAATGACCATGCTAACTAAAGATGTCCAGTTCCCAGTCTGAAACATCCACAGGAATCAGGTCACTTTTCTAAAGGCCTAGGGACGGCCAGTGAACCTCCAGGGGGGCCCTGAGCCCCATCTTGACTTCAGAAATTTCACTCTCGCCTGAGGCTGATGGAAATTTCTAGGTAATTGAAATGATCCTGCCACCTAAGAGTCTTGCCAATTTTAAGCGACTCGCTGTCCTGGGACTGGAGCTGAGCGCTTCCTGGGAGGGACGCAGGTCTTCAGGAGCGCCTGCCTGGCAGGGCTGTCCACGTCCAGCAGGGTACCACAAACGAGCAGGCTTGTCCCAGGCCCCACCTGTTGCAGATCTCATGATGACTGATGGGATCTGACTCAGGATGGCAGAGTAATAAATAATAAGCTTTGGAAAGGAGTAAATATGTACATATTTAGCCAGCACATAATAACTCTCTCACACCCATAAGTATGAACACAGACAACACACACACACATACCATATACTCCCAGTCACCTAGGCAACCACGCCCTGATGCTGTACTTTGTGCTTTTCCACACTAGATCTTTTTAACCTTCTTTCCTCTGAGTGCAGCTCCGGCCTTTGACTCCGCCGAGGAGAGGCTGTGACGTATAATACTAACCAGGTCCACGTTAAAGGCTCACGCCTTATCCTCATCCTGACACCGAATTCAACCAACACATCATTTGGGAGGTTGCTGAAAGCATCAGCAACACAAAATCACTGTTCTGGTTGCTCCTGTGAGTCCGAAAAATTGGAGAAAACATAGTGCTATGCCTTAACCGTGCTCACGGACAGTTCTCGCTTTTTTAAAAAGGGGGAATCACAAAGTTCACGTGAAAAGGGAGCAGCTTTGGTCCCAAAAGATGGAGAGGCCGAGTCTCGAGATTAACGTGACAGCTTCCATTTAGGAGGCCTGGATTGAGGATTATTGACCTTTTAAGAGTAGTTCACGTTTCTTTCCTCCTCCTGACACTGTACATCATCCTTCAAATTTACCTCGTTTTCTATTTTCGATTTCATTATTCAAAAACACCAATAACATCAGGAGTCAGGAAAGGGTTAAGAGCATTTTAATCCAAATAGTGATCTGGTTTTTGACAAGATTACTATTAATAAGTGAGATTTTGCCTTTTCACATCACCAACAGGTCTTGCATCACCAAAGGCCAGCCTGTGGCAACAGTTAGTCTATTTTCATCTCTATCCTGCAATTATCAGTGTCTGCTAAGACATAATAATAATAAACCTGATATTGTGACTGGGTCAGAAAGTTCTTTGCATAGCCTTCCCTCAGAATTCTGCTGAGGGGGAAGGACTTAGGTAGGAGGATGGAATTTATAGTCCTCGCGGGTCCCAGGTCCTGCCTCATACGAAGCACTGAGGCAGGGAAGGAAGTCCTTCCCTGTGAAACAACTGCCCGAGAAGTGAGCTTCAGTGCAGACGTGATGGAGCCAGAGGGTGTTTACTTTGCCCTGAACCAGGGTTCTGGTTTCGGAAGCTGTCGAGGGGACACCTTCCCACCGGGGAGAAAAGGGGAGGCGACCAGGAGGACTGAACCCAGACAATCTGGGTTAGGTGCAGCGTCTCTAAGCCCAGGGAGAGAGAGGCCAGGTGGCCCATGTGTGGAGAAGTGACCTGGCTGGGAACACAGGAGGCCAGAGGGGGACATGAACCAAAGTGGGGGCGGAGGCGAACCCGGTGGGACAGGACGTGGGTGGACTGAGGGGCAAGTGGGCTGTTTTCCCACCCCGCCCAGCCCCAGCACTGAGCCTGCCCCGGCGGACCCAGAGAAGGGCTGGTTTCCCCGAGGCGCGGGGGGTTGGCTCAGCCTCTATAAGGGTCGCTCTTTGACCCTGCTCCCTAGGCCTGGGTCCATCAGCCTCTAGACGCAGTTACTCTCTTGTCTGTCTGTCTTTCCGCCTGTCTTCCTCCTCCTCTGGCCCCACCCACTTCCCCGCCGTTGACCCGGCCTCTCGGCGCCTGGGGGTCTGCAGGAGCCGGGCTCACTCACCGGCGTGCAGGCCGCCCACCTCGGGGCCGCTGTCAGGGGCGGCGTTGCTGGGCTGCGTGTCCGAGTCGGTGTAGGTGAGCCAGGTGGACTCGGTCTCCCGCGTCCAGCTCTCGTAGTAGCGGGGCTCGATGGCATCGGCCCTGCTCCCGCCGCAGCCCATCCTCCCCGGCGGCGGGCTCACCGGGCAGCCGCTCGGCTCGTGGCTGGGGCTGCGGCTCAGCCCCCGCGGCGCTGCCCGGGCGAGCGAGAGGGCGGCGGCATCGCGTCCAGAGCCCTCCCGCCCCGCAGCGAGGCGCCGGCTGCGCGCTCCCCTCCACCGCCAAGGCCCGCCCCTTCCCACCTCCCCTCGTCCTCGCCGCTCCCCCACCCACCCTAGTCCGCTCTCCCCGCACCCTCCGTCTCTGCGCCAGAGCTGGCCGGGGGCGCAGACGCCGCAGCCCGGGACGGGGGTGGGTGAGCGGGGGATCCCACCCAGGGTTCAGTCCCACGGGCTGGAGTTAGGACTCTCAGACTCTTGCGCATTCACCCTTTCGTCCATTCACCCATCTATCCATCCATCCATCCATCCATCCGTCCATCCACCGTCCCTCCTCCCTTCCCTCCTCCTTGGGTCCACTCATCCATCCTGGGGAGAGCTGAAGTACTTAGGAAGGGACCACGAGCTTTCTGCCACTTGTTTCAGTAACAACAGCGGCTATTGCTCACCTCATTTCCTAGTTCAAACAGAAAGAGTGCTGAGGTGGGGAGGTGCCAGGCAGTTCTAGAAAATGAAGGAAGGCCCGGGGGCTGGTTTCAACCCTGGACAACTGGGGGACATTATTGCTGCTGAGAATTCAGGAGCCCCCCCACTTCCCCGTTACGTCTGAGCTGGTTTGGGGAGGAGGGAGTGGGACCCCTGGCTGCTGAAAGAGTTGGACTAGACTCTGTCACTGACGCCCTTTCCATTCCGGCCACTCCCTGGTCGGAACTTTGTTCTCAAGAAAGCAGAAGACCAGGGACCCTGTGACAGCAGACACGCTCTCTGGACGAGGCTGGGAGGCAGAGCTGGCTTTGGCTGCCGTCATTCCAGGGTCCACTGCCCGGCTCACAGCCTTTTCTTCCCTGGTGCACACCCGGCCCAGGCTCGGATGGGCGAAGGAATTTACGCGGTGAAAGAGAGGGCTAAGGAAGGAGACGGGTTAGGAGAATAAATCGTCAATGACCGGGCACTGCCAGAATGCATGGTGCTGAGTTTTCCCTCATTCAGCGTTTACTAAATGCCGATTAGGGCAAACCACTGGTAGTAGATATAATACCCACCTAGTATATTGTGCGTATTACCCATTGTCTATAGACTAGTGTGTAATGTTAACACCTCTTATAAACGATACAAAATATAGGTGTAGTATTCATTATATACTATATCACTATAGGATGCAGACTAACACGCATTGTCTATAACATTCAGTATGTAGCATCCAGTAGACAGACCAAGTCTAGGGCATTGCCTAGCACACAGTAGGCCCTCAAAAAATGTCCACTGAATAAATAATCTTTTGTAGTAACTCAATTCACTTCAATTATTACATTTTAAGCTAAAGAAGATCCCATTTCGGGCAGAGCAGTTAGGGACCCCTCTGGCAGGCACTAATCAGAAACTGTAAGGTAGACGTGAGTCAAGACTCAGGGACCCTGCTTCCACCCTGGAGCCCAAGCTGGTCTTTGCCCTGCAGGCTTTGCCTTTCAAGATGGCCCCAGCAGGTGACCTCCATTCGGCTATGTGAGCTGTGCTGGTGCCGTCATCCAGGATGTCCTTGTTGCCCAGCCCAGTGGAATGCAGGTGCCCTGTGCCCTTTTTTCTTTCTGCCTGAATATTTTGGTTTAAAAAGAACCAGCTTTCTGGGACAGAGCATTCTCAAGATTTCTAAAGGAGCCTCTGCTTCCCTCGGTTTCAGGGTGAAGCGCTCCTCTCATGACCAGCTACTTTGTGATGTCACCACCTACAGAGTAGTCCAAACAGAAAGACTGCCTGAGTCGGGAGGTGCCAGGCAGTTCTAGAAAATGAAAGAAGGCCCCCGAAGCTGGAACATGGTGAGCAAGGGGAATGAGGTGAGCGTGAGAGGAGGTGGAAGAGGAGGCTGGGCCAGCCCATGCCTGGAAACAACCATGACAAGGGATTTGGAGCAGTGGGAAACACAGGAGGGCTTTAAGCCACGGACTGCAAATGTCAGATCTGCTTTAGCAAACTGTCACATTGGGGGCAGGTGCAGAACGAGTGGGCAGAGGCCAGAGGGGTTCTGGGAAAGAGAGACAATGACGGTGGAGGATTTGAGGAGCTGGGTTGATGGGATTGCCAATTGCGAGGCAAGGAATACTAGAGGCAAACCAGTATTATATCAGCATGGAGAGGACTGGTGACGACAGGCCAATGAGGGATCTTGTTCTGATTGAATTTGAGATGCCTGTGAAGTCTGAGTTTACATTTGTAAAGCAATTAACTTTGTTACCAGAATATAGCAAAAGTAGCTTTATAAAAGCTAGTTTTCATGATCACATGGCTCCAAATCCAGAACTCCAGAGAGAGGTCTCAGCTAGAAAAATACATTTTGGAGGCATCAGCATATGAAAGATACGTGAAGAAATATCTCTTTTCCCAAATAGCTTGGCCTTTCCCATTTGGTCTCCTAGAGCTCAATCTTCCCAATTCCTGGTGCCCCATTTCCAGCTCAATCTCTTCTGTCCTCACTCTGGCTCCCTTTCTTAGGAAAGTCAACTAACCTCTGTCCCAGCATCTGACTCCAAGTTTGATACTCCAATCACTGCTTAACACTTTCTTCAGGTACACAAAGGACTCCATGGACAAAAATATCATCCACACTCAGCTCTAAAAGAGCCTCCAGGTCCCCTTCCTCAGTTTTCTCATCTGTGAATGGGGATAATTAAATGTGTGAGGATGTGTAATGTGCTTGGTAGAGGGCCTGGCACACGGAAAGCCTCAGTCGGCAGTAGCTGTTGCTGCACTTTTGGAGCAAGGAGCAACCATGGCATCTGTCTCCCTTAAGGAAGAAATATCTGAAATTAGTGTTTTCACATGTCTGTGAATTTGCTTAGCACCTAGAAAATGTTTGGTAAATGGTAGTC
>PVJI01010326.1:0-60943 GCA_004026765.1 Micronycteris hirsuta | reverse complement strand
GCTTAGTTCCGGGTGCTTGTCACTGGGTCTCACTCACCCACGCGACAACCCTGAGACGTAGCTTCTGTTAGTGGTATCCCATTTGCAGACCAGGAAACTAAAGCCCCAGGACGCAGGGGTGCCCGCTGTGGGTGGTGTCCATTCCCTGGAGGGAGGAGCATCAAGCTCCGGGGTCTCTGTGCCTGTGCACTTGGCCCACAGCCTGAGAGCCAACGCAGGGAGGCCACCAGCGCAGAGCATCCAGCAAGGAGGACCAGCCAGGAAGATGGGTAAGCAGCAGTCAGCCATCAGTCAGGAAGGGGAAGGGACCGAAGGTGACCCACAGCGCTCCCTGTCACCCAAACCAAAGCAGTAGTAGCAGTCCTCCTGGCTGACACCAAGCTCCTCGGCAACCCGCTTCCCCTGCAAACTCTTTTTAACCTGATTTCTCTAAGATGAGAGTGTTGGGGTGGGGAGTGTTTATCTCCCACACCCCTCCCAGCTGTCCCCTGTGGGTCCCACTGAAGAGCCAGGAACCCACTGAAAAGCCAGGAATTTGATGTGCTGTAGTGACTCATGACTCCTGACCAGGACCGATCCGGAAAGTCCCGGGCCCAGCAGCACAAAGGCTGCTGGGTAAAGGCCCAGAGAGCTTTGAGTCCTGCCCCAGCCCCTGTTCTCTGCTCAGGTCTGTGATGGAGCGTCGCATTCTTCAGATTCTTGTTTGAAAGCCAGAAGGGGGTAGGGAGGAGTCCACTATTTCAACCTATGGATAATTGAAGCAGGGACTTGTTTTACTGAGAGGAAAGGAGGCCATCCTTTTTCAGCCTCTTTAATACTCAGCTGGTCTGCCCGAGGTGTGTGGTACTACACAGCCTGCCCACAAGGAGCATTAAAACCTGGAAGTGCCCTGGCCCGGTGTCCCCAGAGTGTCCTCCCTTTGAGAATGCCAAGACTCCAGGGCACACAGGTAATAAGAGGCAGCTCTTCACCCCCAGCCTCAGAGAGCACTGTCTGTTCCTTCTCCTCTGACATGACATTTAACGTGCCGGCCAGAAAGGCAACAGAACTCAGGTTTGGAGGAAGGAGGGGAGACAACTGGACGTGAGAACCCACAACGCTGACGGGGCTTTGCGAATTCCACAGCGATCGGCAGCGAGTAATTAACCCCATAACAAGGCGGTTTTTATGAGCACTTGGAGCAGCGCAGCCACCGCCTCCTCACCCTGGCAAACGCAGGAAACAGTTGCTGGGTGGCAGGACCGGCTCCAGGCAGAAGGCGGGCTGCGAACAGCATGCTGGTGGGCTGGGAGGCTGAGGGAGAAACGCTGACGCCCCTGCAGGAACCAGGCCGCCCGCCCCCACCTGCTAACCCCTGGCAAGTGAACCAGGACGAGGACAGAGGGTCTGACTCCAGAACTCCTGCCTAGGAGCATCGGTACTCGATAAACACATCGTGGTGGTTAAGCCCCAAACCCCAAAGAAACACGCACAACCTTCTACCCAAAGTCGCACCCGGCTAAGTGACGGTGCTGACGTTGAACCAGAGTCTGTATGACCCACACTCAGGCATGAATACATTCACCCATTTCTCAAGCACACGGTTAAGTGCCTACCACAGCCCAGGCCCACTCAAGGGGCCCAGGAGCAACACCTCCAATAAGGGAAGCGAGACCAGCACAGGGAAGTGTAAGGCGTCGCCTGTGCCCCGACGGGGAGTGCAGACACAGCAAGGGAGCTCTCCCTGGCAGCTGTCCCGCACTTCGGCCTGCAACTGGCATTTCACGTTTAGAGCCCTGCACCCGTTTTCCCCAAGTGGTACTCCCTGCTCAAGTAAAAACCGTGTTTACCGCTCCTCAGTGGGGAGAGCCGCCTCCAAGGACGCATGGTCCCCAAGAACTGGGTGGGGGTGCCCTCGCCCTGTGTGGAAGGCAGCCCGGGGCCTGGTCCACCCTGTGAGCCCACTCACTAAAGCGTCCTGATCAGAAGAGGAATTTGGGAGCAGAGGATGAGAGAGGGATGGAGGCAGAGGTGCAGGTGGAGGGGCGGAAGGAGAGACCCCGAGGGCCGTGAACAGAGTTCATGGAAGACTTAGTGCCTTCCACGCGTCAGCGCCCCAAAGGGCACCAAGAGGGGGGCTGCAGAAACCGTATTTTGCAGGTGAGGAAACTGGAGCTCAAAGCGGTTCAGTGCACTGGTAAAACTCAGCAAGGCCTGCAGGGCTCCTCCCCACACCCAGAGGAAGCTAGATCGTCCTGAATCAGACAGGCTTCCACAGACACCCCCCCACTCCCTTTTCCCCTGTTGTGGGTAAAATGCGCCCCCCCCAAAAAAAATGCTTATGTTGATGCCTTCACCCCCAGGATCTCAGAATGTGATTTTATTTGAGTAGGGTTTTTAAAGAGGTAAGTGAAATAAAATGAGCCCGTTAGGTGGGCCTTAATCCAGTCTGACCACTGTCCTTTTAGAGGAAATGTGGACACCTGGGGGACACCGGGGATGCTCATGTGCAGGGGAACACCGTGCAAAAAGGCAGCAAGGGCACAGCCATCTGTAAGACAAGGAGAGAGGCCTCAGAGGAAACCAACTTGCAGCACCTTGACCTTGGACTTATACCTCCTGACTGTGAGAATGAGTTTCTGTTGGTTAAGCCACCCCGTCTGTGGTACTTTGTACAATGCCCTCACCTGTGTGCTGTTCTCTTCGGCACCTACCACCACCCTGACCGCCACGGTGAGCCTGCTTGTCTGACCGCTAGCGTGGAAACTGCAGACTTCGGTTGTTTCACTCAGTCGGGCAGCCCCAGCATTTGAGGCACATTTCATCAACTCATAAACCGGGTGAAAAAGGGATTTAAACCCAGCTGTTGCTTCTAAAGTCACCCACTCCCTTCCCACACCCGGCAGCCTCCTGCCGCTTTATCTTATTCCCTCTTCCTTGCACCCACCTCTCCTCCTCCCCTATTACAACGGGCCAATAATTAAAATTAGCGCAAACTCAGAAGATCATCTCTAGCCTATAATCACCACCAAATAATAGTGTAAACAAGGTGATGGGAGGTAAACAAAAAAGATGCACAAAGGGCCTCCTCACCGCGACGGCCAAGGAGCATCTTCCAAGTGCGGAAACCCCCAGCTTCTGTTTCATTTCATTACTAATTTTAAGTCAATATGTAAAAAATAAAGTGAGGTTAAGGTGCAGGGTTTGTTTTTGGTTTTCTGAGTGTGCATGGAATGGGGGGCGTTGAGGACCGTGACAGACAAGGCTCTCCTGGTCAGACCCCACACCTGAGCGGCCCGGAACCGAGCCAAACTCCCAGTGCAGGCGGGAAAGGGAACGCAACTCGGAGACTGATAAAACCTGAACTACAAACCAGACTGTGTGCGTGTCCCAGTGACCATGACTGGGGCCCCGCCCGGCCCTCTTTCTCCCTAGGTGGGTGGGATGGGTGACAATAAATAACCTTTGGCTCCTTTCAAAACAAGTGACTTCTCCTGCTCTCCAGGAAGACAGCGGAATTCAGGTCAGGCTCCCTAAAGCCAGGAGCTGGGCTGAGGGAACAGGGACAACAAGGGCTGCAGAGAGGAAAAGACACCGGCAAGGAGGCCATATAACCGGAATGACAAAAATTCCAGAGCAAAGAAACTGCATTCCAGTTTCCAGACCCCTGACCACCCATCTTCTCCAGTCCTGTGCTCCCAGCCCGCCCCCAAATAACTCCCTCACCACTGTAAACATCTATGTAACTGCTCAAAAGTAGCCACTAGGATTCTGAAACTTCCTCTTTACAACAAAACTAAACTGTTGCAACTTGTTGCTGCAACCCAGCAGACAGGAGCCACAGTATAACCTAGGTGGCCTGCCAGTTGCTTTTGGCCATTTTGGAGGCCACCCCACCCACCTCACCCCCAGCTACCCCCACCCCCAGCTGCCTCCTACCGATGGTCACTGAAGGTCTCCCTCAGTAGGGCCAGGGATTATTTCCCCAGCCTCCCTGTTGACAAGGTCCCTGGGAGCCTCTGTCCCCTCACATCCTCCCGGCTTGTTTTCTGGCCCAGGCCTATGCAGGAACTACTCAAAGAGGGGGGCAGGTGGTTGGCGATCTTCCTCCAATAAGCCCAGAAAGATCTCCCGGGTCCATGTTCCTAAGCTTTCTCACCACAATGACAAAGTGGTTTTACCTGTTTTCCATCAAATCAAATTGAGCATCCGAGCTGCCACTTTTTCCCGGGCTCACCTCTATCACAACCCACTACACCAGAGTGGAGTGATTATTCCTCAGGTCTAGACTGGGAGCCCCTTGAGGGCAGGGTCTCTGGTGTCTCATTCATTCTACATCCTAACCACCTAGCAGCTTCTGACCTGCAACAGATGCTCAGGGTATATTTGCTGAACGAATTAACTTCCAAGAGTCAATAAAACCTATGGAACTTCATGGCAATGTAAATGACGGCTCTTCTTCTCAATGGATCATAACATAGCCATGAAAATAAGAACTGTGGCAACACGGACAGGAAGCCCAGAAGGATGCAAACTGTGGAGGGAGCATGGGGCAAATCTTGCCAGCGTTGTTATCATATTGTTTGTGCTATCAACAATGCCATCCTATTTCAAACTTTAAAAAGGGAACTGATTCCAGTAACAACCATGTCTCTCTCAATGCTCCATAAAAAACTGTCACCCCAAGTCCTTCAGCTCAGAACATCCTGCTGACCACACGCCCAGAGCACACAGGCAGATTTCCCAGCAGCCACGCAGGGGTTAAGGAACTCAAGCGTGGAATCCTGCATTCCCACATTTCCCAGGAAATGGCCCAGAGAAGGAGGTCCTAACGGCCATTTGGGCTCCTTAAAAGGCTGGGAGAGGGGCTCCTGAAGAGAGGAAATCCTTTACCAGCCCTAGTGACTCAGAGGGCCTTGGCAACCTGAATCATCCCTGAACAAAGTACGGCCAGTCTGAGCAACTGAACAAGGTCCCAGACCTGCTCCCTGTAAGTGCTGTGCCACATCCCTAACTTGCAATCAGCTCAGATGCCGTCGCCTCCAGGAAGCCTTCTCTGGCACACTGTAGCTGGCAGGACACCATCAGCTCCCGGACACCACTTCCTTCACCTCCATATCCCCAGCACCCAGTCCAGTGCCCAGCACACAGAGTAAGCTCTGAGGAGCAGTTACTAAATAATGATGGGCACACGAACGAATGAAGAAGAAAGGAAGGAACGAATGCCAGTTTGTTGGATGCAAGTGGGCTGAGGTCAGGAAGAGCCCATGGTCAAGGTGGTGGTGGGCCCGCCGCCTGGCTGGCCCTCCAGTGAGGACCAGCCAGGGCCCAGCCACCAGCAGGCAGGCACAGCAGCCAGGATTTACACTGCCTGGCTGTGGTCTGTCCACCTGTCCTCCCTTAAGACCTGCCACACACATCTGACAAATGGCCAGTTCAGGTTAAAGGTGAAGTCTGTAGCCAAGGCAACACATGCAACCTTGCTATGAGTAGCCAAGTGCACGGAGAACAGGAGGCCCCATTCTGCCACGGCCCAAAGCTCTGCTTCTTTCATTAATTTTCAGTCGCCACGAGGAAGGACGCCCCAGGGACCAATCCAACCCCTCACCATCAAGCCCCGGAGTCAAGGGCATCTACAAGATCACACAGGGTCTGGGGTCAGAGCACCTGTGTTTGAATCCCTGGTCAGTCTCCATATCTATAAAATGGGGATAATTTACTACCTCATGAGAATGAGGGAGGAAATGAGGTAATTCATGTAAAAGCACTGGCAAAATAAAATTTATTATTATTACTATTACTATTATTAGCAGAGCTAGGAGGACTTCAACCCAGACATCCTGACTCCCAGCCCATCGCCCTTCCACCAGAGCCTCTCGCCCTCCTGCCCACCATCCCCACCTTCCCTCCTCCTTCCAGGCAGTTCCAGGCTCCACTCAGGAGGCTCAGAAACCCCCAGCCACTCAGTGCAGCACGGGCCTGCCTCACAGGGCAGACAGCCTCCCAGTGCCCCTACCGTATTAGAGGGCCAGGCTCCCGAGGACAGGGATGGACCTCTGCACTCCACCCCCTGAAGCCCCAGCAAGCGAGACACAGTGCAGGCCACGCAGCAGGAGCCCAAGGAGCCTCTGTTATTGATTGGCAAAGACATCTGAGGTAAATAACTGGCTCTTAAATATTTAAAAAATAGACAAAAACTTTAAATGGCTCCCTGCCACCGCCTTTCTCACCCCAGAGATTTCCAGACAAGTTCCTTGCATCCACATTTTCTGAAATGGAGAGATCGCTAACTAAATGGCATTCTAAAGCTTTGCCTGGGCCTCCGTGTCCCCAGGCTTACAGGCACCACTAAGAACTAAACTCCACTCACACAACAAGGGCTGGGGGCCAACTCTGAGCCAGGCATCGGGCGAGAACCTGGGGCCCAGGGAGGAAAATAGACCCCACCTCTGACCTCCAGGTCCTCGCAGTCCCCTGGGTCCTAAACTCTTCTCCCCCTTCCAGACCAGTTAGATTAAGTCCCGAAACTGTTCCAAACGCCTCATCTTTATGTTTATCAGACAGGAAGCTGCCTTCTTCAGCCCAGTGACTTCATGCAAAACACAGGAAACGCGGTGGCTTTTGAACACAGACGACTCTAAATAAAGGTGCCTCTGCTGCTTTGGAACAGCCTTTTTAAAAATGCCTAAGCCAGCTCATAACCAGCTCAGACGTAACAAGCTGCGTTGTTTTGTGTGCTAAGACGAATGCAAAGGTTGCAGGCCTCGAAAGCCTCAGCATCCAAGCCCGGAAAATCTTTTGGCAGGTCCCTCAGTTACCTTAAGTCGCCATACCTTGTTGGCGGTATGGGACAGGCTTGCTGGACAAATTCAAAATCTTTAAAGCCTGAAGATATATTTTCTACTATCTGATGATGGTGATAACTTAAAAAAAAAAAAAAAAAGAGGAGGGGAGAAAAAAAAAGAACTGCACTTTAGATATATTTATATGTGAATTATAGCAAGCCTAAAAAGGCAAGAATCTCCACGTTGCACACGAAGCGACGGAGGCTCCTGGGTAGGAGAAAAGGCGAGGCCTGGTCCCAGTTCTGCCCGACCCCACAGCTCTTGTTTTGTTCCCTCTCCTGTGGATTTCATACTGAAAATACAACAAATCGATCACCCAAGACAGCGATTTTCAACCTTTTTCATCTCATGGCACACATAAACTAATTACCAAAATTCTGCAGCACACCAAAAAATATATTTTTTGCTGATCTGACCAAAAAAAAGGTACAATCCTGATTCATTCACACCAGATGGCCATTGTGTTGGGTGTTGTCTTTTTCATTTGGCAATCTACGGGAAAAGAGGTCAGTGCCGCTGACTAAATAGTCAGGTATTGCATGTTTTAAAAATTCTGGCGGCACACCAGTGTGCCTCAGCACACCAACTGAAAAAAAATCACTTATCCGAGACATTAAATGACTTAAAATGACTAGAAATGAGGGCTAGCTCAGGAACACTGGAAAGCCATCGTGGCTCCCAGCACGGCCCGCCCTGCTGCCTGGCACTTCCCCATGTGAAATATTGATTTTTGAGCTGTGGGAACTTTCGGCCTAAACGGCCCTGTCCAGCTGGAAGAAGTTCACAGAAACCCAAAACACCTCCCACCCCACTTCTTAGCCCTAGTGCTCACCCCAAAAAAGAAAAAGACTAAGGGTGTGGAAGAATAGACTCTTGAGGAAAGATGAAAGGAGCTAAGTATGTGCTACTTGGTTAAACAGCACATAAAAGGGATGATAACAGTTCAAAACCACTTTTGAATGAGGCCACATGATTTTGAGCGAAAGGCACTGGGGATGAGCGAAACCAGGGGCCAAAGCTTTCTTCCACCGGTACACATATGAGTTTGGGGGAGGGGGGGATTACACCATCCCTAAGATCCCTACCAACGCAAACATCTCTAATTCTCAGTCCATTCATAGAGAGATTTTACTGGTCGGCTGATTTTTCTTTTAAGCAGGGTACCATTTAGAATGAGTTAAAACGAAAGGAAAAGAAATCTAAGACACAAGTTCCCCAAAGGTAAATACCCACAGAAGTGAGAGAGGGACCTCCCTCAGAGGCCCCTGTTCCTCAGGGTGGTGCCGCAGGACCCTAAGGACCAGGAACCTCTGAGAGGCACCAAAGCAACAACTCGAGGGTGGGGGAAGATCAACTCCACCTTCAACTTCTCCACTGGCCCAGCCCAACCTGCCCAGGCAGGAAGCCACACCCTTCAGTGGCAACTTCCGGAAGGACCTGCAAGCCTCCCTCCAGCCTCAGCCTCAGCCTCAGCCTCGGAGGGAAGGTTCCTAATGGAGCTGCCAACAGGGCTGAAGAAGGAGGTAGCTACGGAAGACGTCGACGTGAGAAATGCAGGGTCAGGCTGGGGAGAAGCCCCAAGAAGGCCTTGCCCTTAGCCAAAGGCCAGCCAAGAGCCTCTTCTGGGCCCCCCTGCCCAGGGGCCAGGATGTTGTGCCCCATTCGGGGTGCTGAATCACCTCAGGCTTAGAAACTAGTCAGCAGAATGAGGGCCTGACAAATTCCAACAGAGAAGCCAGCCTAAGTTACTTTTTAAAGAGATGTACCTCAGACACAAGAGGGCAGCTCCCCTCCTGCCTCCCAGATATCTGGTACCATCAAAGCAGGAGGGGCGGGTGGGGGCTGGGGGGGCAGCGAGGGAGGGGAATGCACGCTGGCACTCAGCCTTCACACCCCCGGGGTGGCAGGCCCGTTTTAGACCCAGGCTCACTCGGTACACTCCTGTGACTCACGCCATTCCTCCAGGAGGCCCAGAAGCTGCCTGGCAGGGACACAGGCCTGGCCAAGACCCTGAAAGGGTCTTCTGCTGCCTTTGCCATGGAAAAGAGCCAACTCAGCAGCAAGCAGAGCCGGCAGCCTCTCCAGAACCCACACCATGCAAGACCAAGATGCTCTTCATTGAGAAGGGGATGGGGTTCAAAACACCCTTCTAATCACTTGTTCAAGAATTTGGGCTTTTCCACTGTAAATACAGCAGATGCCTGGGGGATAAGTAGGGAAGGAGTGGGAAGGGGAATGTTAGTGGTCCCAATGACCCCAAGTTTAGAGGATCCAAGAGAATAAAGGCCCAGTGTAGACTCCTGGTCAGGGTGGACTCCCCAGGAAAGGACCCCAGGTGATTGGGTGCCAAGGGAACTGTGGGAAATCTGGCAAAAGGTTAGGCTGAAATACTTTCCAGACACATACTTGGGGTTCCTTTTCTCTTCCAGCAAAGAAAAACCAATGCTCTACCATTTTCCAGACTATGAGGGAATGGACCAGAGTAGACATTTGTTTAAGGAGTTACTCTGGTGACAATATGACATCATGGAGAAGAAAACGGAGCCCAAAAACGTTCCAACTACAAGAGCAAGTCAGTCCATTTTCAAAACCTGTCCTCCTTCCTTGCACACAGTAGGCACTCAATGTGAAACTTGGAATCTAGAGCAATGCATTTTAAAGCTGAGACCTACAAGATTGGCCAGCCAACCCCCTTATTTTATAGGTAATAAAAAATAAGAAAAGTTTAAGTTTTTGATGATTTAAAGGCAATGTACATAAAAAGGCATTTAGTGAAAAGGGATACCCACCCCCCACTATACTTCTGGGTCCTCTCCAGAGGCAACCACTATTACCAACGTCTCAGGGTCTTCCTGGGCACCGAGCCAAAGCAACCTAGCACGTTTCACACAGAGGGACCACCATGCACACTTGGCATCTCTCTAGTTCTTTCCACTTGTAACGTCTCCTGGAGAGCATGGCCTCTCAGCGCACACAGCCCGGCCTCATGTCTTAACGGGCCGCGAGGGTTGCCGCTGCACAGCTGTGCCATGATTTATTTGACCCTTCGGATGGACAGTGACCTTGCTTCCTGTCTCTGTCTATGGCAACGCTGCAAACACTATCTCGGACATTTCCTTTTGCACATGAGTTTATCTGTGGGATGCATTCCTAGAATTCAGACAGAAGAACTGACTATACTTTGACAGACACAGGCAATCTACCTTCAAAAAAGAGAGCGGTTACAACTCATGCTCCCATCGACAGGGCATGAGAGTACCTAAGAAACTGGAACGTCTTGGAGAAATTAAAATTAGTGGATTTTTCAGTCCCCCAGCCTTCCCATGCACAACCAGCAGTCTCCTAAACCGGTGTGATGTTTTTGTAGGCGATAAGGGCACTTTCGACCAAAATCAAATGTTCTCGCAGCTACAGCTAGAAGCCAGGTCTCCAGACACCCAAGGTTCTTCCTGTGCCAGCCCTTGGCTACATCCCAGATCATGGGAAACCATGTTGTAGAATTAAAACTGCAGTTAGTTTGCGCACCTCCTGCCCAGGCCAGGGCCCTGAAATGAGACTGCTCAGCACAAGCGCATCACCAAGTGCATCCAAAAGCATCAGCAGACAGGCCCCAGAAACACCTGCATTTTTACCACTTAGGCTTCACAGTGCTGCGTGCGCGCGCACACACACACCTTTTTAGAAGTACAAAGAGCCCTGAGCCAGGAGTCAGGAAAACCGTGTACTCCCCCTCATCTCTTTCCAACCCTGACAGCCCAGGGAATTAAAACTGAACATTTATATGTTTTCTTAAAAACTTCAAAAAGCCACTTTACATTCCTTACATGGGCCCTTTACATATCCTATTTGTGTTAGTTCTCACATCTAACCCTGCAGGGTGGGTGTCCTGATTCCCACACGGGTTGTGTGACTTGCCTAAAGTCATAACGCTAGTACCTGGCAGGTTCAGGACTGGAGCCTTGTTCCGAAACCCACAACCCCACAACCCCCAGCTCTAAGAGTGGGAATTCTGCAAGTCACAGGAGGGCTCCATTCTGTTGTCGCCAGAAAACCTGCGCCCAGGGGCTCAGCGCACCAAGGGTTAAGGCCTGGCCGAGAGGCAGTGACTCTGGGGCCGCACAAAGAGAAAATGCACTTCCTGCCCCTGCGGCAGAGATGCTGTGTTGTGCTCAGCAAATTGGGACGTTTGTTTAATTAAGACGACACACAGATTTTGTTATTCTAAATATTTCTGGAACATGATGCTTGAGAGGAAGCTGTTAAGGCTTGGCTTTTTTTTTTTTCTCTCTCCTTTGCTTTGGGTTTCTTTCTCCCCCAAGAGAAGGGTAGGGCCTGCCTCTGAGGAAAACAACTGCCAACCCCTCCTCTCCTTTTGAAATAAAGATGTCAAGCTGGTAAGGGCTGTCTTAAGTACTTTACTGCAGGATTAGCTACAAAGAGGAAGTGAAGAAAGCACAGCTAGCCTGGCTTCTGGCAATACCCTACCAGGCTACACAACAATGCTGCATTTTTCGAGTGTGCTTCTCTCCTTTTAAAAAGCTAACAGATCCTTGTTTTGTTTTTTCTGGAGCAAGAACAGGCGAAAGGCAGGCTGTGATTAACATGCATCCTTCATCCTGCAAGAGGGAAGTTGTCCCATCTCCAACCCTAAGGTTAAAAAGTTTAAAAATAAAAAGCAGAATGCCAAGGCCCTGACCCTCTGCTTCCTCTCCCCTCGTGTGCCCTTCAGACAGGCAGCCCCACAGAAAGCACCTCTGGCGCGGCCCTTCCCCGAGCAGAGCCTGCCAATCCGGGCGCCTGCATCTGCCAGCACCTGGACCTGCCCACAGGCACTGCCAGGACTTGCTGAATGTGAAGAGTAGAGCTCTTTGGTGTCACCCTGCAGCCATCTGGGGGGTACAGCGGCTCTCAAATTACACTGAGCAATCTCTTGACGCTTTTAATTACCCCTCAATTACCCACTAAATGAGTCCTCACTTTCCAACACCCAGTGCTTGTCCTCCGTTTGCAAACCTGCAATGTGCTCCTTCCTCCGGGCAGCTTCCCGCCTGGCCCCAGACAGAAGTGGCCCCTCTCGGAATTCCTGGAGTCCTTTGTCTATGGCATGCTTGCGACACGCATCAGAGGCTGCCTTTGTATTTCACTTACTGGGCCACTATTTCCTCTTGAGGACTGTAAACTCCTCAAAGGCAGAGAGGCCTATGGATCTCTGCAGGAAGGGCTGGCTCCTTTCTCCCAATCCCCATGACTCACAGCACCTTTCTGGGGTCTCTGTCATCTTTGCCTCACACTAGAGTCATCTACAGATTTGTCTCAGCTCTCTCCTAAGCGCCCAAGGGCAGGGGCCAGGTCTTACTCAACCTCACATCCCCCACCACCTGGCAGAGTCCCTGGCACAGAAAAGCCAGTTAAATATTTGCTCAATTACACATCTGTGTACCCTCCCCGACCCGACCCCTAGCAGCCTTGCACATAAACTAACTAATACTAATCGAGTAATTGGCCAAATAAGCCCTAAAGCAGCCCATCTCCTTACCAAAAAGGGAATAAACCACCAGGTGAGTTACCAGGCGGGCCTCAAACAGCGAAATCAGAAATGGCCACAGTGCTGCAGGAAGGAGCTAAGGCTCTTCCCCTTCCACAGTTACTCAACAGTTACTTTGAAATCCTGTCAAACCCAGAAAACAGTGCGGTGGACGGAGAAGTGGCTGGGCCTCTCAACGGCCCAGCGGGGGAAGCCACCGGACTGCAGGACCTGGGTGGGGGCTGGGTGGGGCCGCAGACAGCAGCCCTGGCACTCACCCCGCCGCCACCTCAGGACAGCCAGCAACCTTGTCCTGGAGGACACTCCATTTCGAGGGACGAGGAACAGGAGAGGGATACAGCCCTGCCCTGGGCGTGGTCCCAGGGCTGGATCGGGTGAAGACCCCTGCACAGGGACGAGAGGAGAGGGGTGTAGAAAACCCCGGATCTGACCCAAAAAGGAACGATCAATAGCCCAGGCCTGCCTAGTCCTAAAGGCACAGGACCCAGATCCCCCCCACGGGTGGCGCGGCCCCAGGTGCGGTGGAATCAGGTGCGCGCCTGGGCGGCACGGATGGCTGCGGGCGTTCCCGGGCCTTCCCTCTCAGAAGGAAGTCCCAAGTCAAAGGCTGCGGGGCTGTTGGAGAGCGGGGAAGTCTTCCTGCCTCGCAGCCCGGTCCTCTTTTCCACGCGCCCACTCGCACCTCTCGCGTCCCCTCCTCCGCCAGACCGCTCGCAGCCGGGCGAATGAGGAAGTCGTGTGCGGAGGGCGGAAACTGAGCCGAGAGCAATGTCTGCGGCAGGATCGCCCGATTCTGACTCAGGAGGACGCCCTGACAGCTGCCAAACGGTCCCCGCCTGCCCGTTACCTCCTTTTCGAAAAGGCCTAGAAACTTCCAAAGGAGCCGCAGCCCCGGGCCCCCCACCTTGTCCTCACCCTTTTGGGTCCAATGGACAGCGGCTCCCCGGAAGGGGTTAAAAAGTTTGCCCAACTTGGGCACTGGGCGAGGCGAGGGCGGGGCGCGCGCCCCGGCCGCAGGGGGAGGTCGAGGCTCCCGGGTGCCCCGCAGGGAGAGTGAGCCGGGCAGGGGTGGGGGTGGGGGAAGATGAAGGGTTTCCGGGGAGCGCTGGCCACGAAACATTCCTCTGCTCCCCGAGGCCGCGCTTCCAGCCGCGCCTTCCCCGAGCATCCGCGTAAGGGTCCCGGTGCCCCTCAGGAAGGATGCGGTGTCCCCGCCCGACCCCGCAGCGTTCGCGCCCGCCCGCGCCGGTCGCCGGCCACGCCGGGGCCGAGAACTACACGTCGGCCCGCCTGCCCCAGACGCCGCGCGTCCCGTCACCGCCGTCCCCGCCCGCCTGCCCGGGTCGGGACAGGCGGATGGGGCTCGCTTACCTGAACCTGGATCTGCCCCGGGGAACAGGCGCTGCTTCTCCCGAGAAGGCTTTCTCGAGCGCTCGGGCGACGGCGGAGTGGGGCGAGCGCGCGCGGCGGGAACTCCAGCAGGTCTGCCTGGCTCTGCCTTCCGTGCCCTACCCAGGAACCGCGGTGATCTGCGCGCCTCACCGCACCCAGCTCTGCTCCCCGCCGCCTTTCCGCCCCGCCCTCTCAGTCGCCCGCCCATTCCGCGCCCAGCGCCGGCTCCGAGGCGAGGCGGAACCTGGAAGGACGATGCCGCCCACCAGGATGTCTCACCCACTCCAACCCGCTCCAGGTCTTGATGGACAGACGTCTTGACCTATGGAGATAGTGGGCGGAGCCTCTGTGCCCAGAAGAGTGGGGATTCATCGTCTCCAACCTCCACCCTCTCCACCTTCCCTCCCGCTTCCTAGGCGGGAGCCCCGCCTCCAAGGGCGGTTCCAACGGACAGCCAGGTTCCAGGGGAGGATTGACACAGAGAGAATCCAATCAGGAGGAGGAAGTTCTCAAGCACTTTAGGGCCGGGATGTTGGTGTATTGCCTGGATGCGGGTGAGGCCGGGTGGGAGCTGCCTGGGAAGGTGTGGGATTCTGACACCCCGCCCTGCGAACTCTCTTCGTTGTTGCATGGCATCCCACCAGAACAGATTATTATGTACCATATAAGGAAAAAAGTACTATTTTGCATAATTATGATGGCTGTGGGGCGGACGAGGACCCAGCCCCGGATTCGTTGTGGGCGCCCTGAGTTCGACTCCTGACCCTCTCCATAGACTGGGCACGCCTGCCTACCTTCTTCCTGCCTCCAGACATTTGCCCAGCCGGGTTCCCTCTGCCTGGAACGCCCTTTCAAGCCTCTGTGGCTCTACGTGTTAACTCGCACATTTCCCTTTTAGGTATTTATTACAAAATGTTTTCTTGGGGTTTTTTGGGGGGCGGGCAAAAAGCAATTTTTTTTTCCGCTTATCTTTTAATCCATCTAGAATTTATGTTGTTTTGGAGGAAGAAATCAAATGTAGTTTTTGTAACGGCCAGTACATCATTTTCTCCACTGATTTCAGGTACCACCTTCATCACCTACCAAACTCTTAACATGCTTGGATCTGTTTCTGAGTTGTAGCCATTGATCTTCCTGTGTGCTCCATGATACTTCAATGTTGGTAGTTTTTTAAAATACATTTTGTATCTAAAAGGGCAAATTTTTCATTACTCTTTCCTTTTGGAATGTTCTTCCTATCATGACTAAACTACTCTTCCAAATGAACTTCAGAAAAAGTTTATGATCTAAAGGTAAAAGAAAACTGGAAAAAAGATTTTGCAACTCTCTAACAAAGAATTACTATTAATAATATATTAAAAAGCTTTTCTCGGTCCATAAAAAAATAAACAGTGCTAGGTCAATGGTTAGGGTTAGGGTAAAGGTTAGGATTAGGGTTAGGGTTAGATCCACATGTGTAAACGTGAATCTTGACCTTCATGGAATAGTTTAGGATGAATCAGAGATATAAATGTGGAAAACAATAAAACATCTAGAATAAAGCTTAGGAGAATATTTTCATGACCTTAAAGTAGACAAAAATTTCTCAAATAAGACCCAAAAAGTATAAACCATAAAAGATTGTTAAGTCGAACTTTACTAAAATTAAGAACTGCTTTTCATCAAAGACACGTATATGAAAGCAAGTGAAAAATCAAACCACAGACTGGGAGAAAACATTCATAATACATAGATATAACAAAGGACATGTATCCAGAATTTATCAAAAACATCGTTAAGAAGACAAGCTGATTTTTTTTCAATGGGCAAAGATTTGAATGAACACTGTATAAAATAGAATACCTAATTAGCCATTAAACAAATGAAAAAGGTGCTAGACATCATTAGTTATCACAGAATGCAAATTAAAACCACAATGAGATAGCACAATCGCCCACCAGAATGACTAAAATTAACATACCATGCGTTGGCAAGGGTGGGGAGCTACTGGAACTCTCATAAATTGCTTGTGGGCGTGTATGTTTCTAAACCACTTTGGGAAAGTGCTTGGCTGTACCTGCTGGAGCTGGATGTACATGTGTACCCTATGACCCAGCAATTCTACCCTTGAGTAACATACAACAGACGTGAGTGCTTAGGCCCAACAAAGACATATACCAAAATGTTCATAGCAGCTTAGCATGGCCAAAAATTAGGAGAAACATCTATAAATGGTAAAATGGATAAGTTGGTTATGTCCGTGCAATTGACTATCACACAGAAACACAAAACAACCACGAGTGTTACATGGGAACAGCAGGATGAACTCAAATGTCCATGAACCGCTGAATGGATGGATAAACAAATGTGGCAAATCCACGCAATGGAATATTATTCAGCAATAAAAAGGAACGGCTACGAATACAGACTACAACATGGATGACCTTTAAAAACATGCTAAGCGAAAGGAGCCCGTCACAAAAGGCCACATGCTGTATAATATCATATACATGAGATGTCCAGAACAGGCAAATCCATAGAAACAGTGCAGATTTGTGGTTGCCAGAGGCTGGGGAGAGAACCGAATGGGAAGTTACTGCTAATGGGCATAAGGAGTGTTTATGACGCAATGAAAGTGCTCTGAATTTAGGTCATGGGCATGGTTACACAACGCTGTGAATACACTTTAAAAAAACCACTGAACCACATATTTTAAAGAGATGAACTTTATGGTCTATGACTTATAGCTCAATAAAGCTATTTTTAATGGATAAATCTTGTAGATATACTGTTGAGTAAAAGAATTTAGATACCAAAAAAGTAGATACTATATGATTCCATTTTATGTGAAGTTCTAGAATAGGCAAAATCAATGCCCAGTGACAGAGCCATAATGGAGGTTCCCTTTGGAGAGAGTTAGTGACCAGGAGGGGACCCAAGGGAACCTTCTAGAGTGTTGAAATATTCTACAGCTTGATTTGGGTGGTGGTTACAGTGGGTGTGCACGTATGGGACACTCATCGACTTGTACATTTAAGATTTGTGTACTCTACTGACTAAGTTACACATCAAAAAAAGGGAAAAAATAAAATTGAAGTAAAATGTAAACTTTTGGGAAGATAGATAAAGTGTATATGGGATTCCTTTGTACTACTCTTGCAATTTTCTGTTAAGTTTATAATTATATAAAATTAAAAGTTACAAATAACATTAAGAAAGAAAATTCAGATTATACTATATACAAATATACATATTTATATATATGGCTTTATATTTCTGCTACTTACTTTTCGCTTCAACATCATAGCAGTTCTTCTGCCTATCAATGTATTTTGGGTTTCCCTGTCTTAAAAACAAACCAGAAAAAGGACTGTGATCCAAAGTATACAAAGAACCCTTAAAATTCAACACTAAGAAAACAAACAACATGATTTAAAAATAGGTGGAAGACCTTAACAGACACCTCACCAAAGAAGATACACAGATGGGAAATAAGCGTATGAAAAGACGGTTCACATCATATGTCATTGGAGAAATGCAAATGAGAAAATAACAAGACACCACCACGCACCTGTTAGGATGGTCAAATCCAGAACACTGACAACATCCAATGCCACCAAGGACGAGGAGCAACAGGACGCGAGCGGGAGCACAAAATGGCCCGGCCACTTGGGGAGACAGGTGGGTGGTTTCTCACCAAACTGAACATACTCTTACCACATGATCCAGCCATTGTGCTCCTTGGTATTTACCCAAAGGAGCTGAAAATCTTCACCGGGAGGTTTACGGCAGCTTTATTTGTAATTGCCAAAACTCGGAAGCCCCTGTGATGTCCTTCGGTGGGTCAACGGATAAATAAACTGTGAGACATCCAGACAAGGGAATATTAATCCTTGCGAAAAGGAAATGAGCTACCAAGCCCCGAAGACATAGAGGAACCTTAACTGCCTATTACAAAGTGAAAGAAGCCCGTCTGAAAATGTTATACATGGTTTGTTTCTAACTGTATGACATTCTGGTAAAGGCAAAACCATGGAGACAAAAAAATCAGTGTTTGCCGAGGATTGAGGAGAGGGTGGGCTGAAGAGGTGGAGCACAGAGTGTTTTTAGGGCCATGAAACTACTCTGTAGGATGCTCCCCTGGGGGGTACAGTCCCCATTCTCCCCGCCCCTCTCATCGCCAGATTCCTCCAGCGAGCGAGCAGTCTGCATCAGGTCCTCAGACACCTCCCTTGTTCTCTCACACGCCTTCCACCTTGAACTCTCCAGGACGCCGCTCTCTGGAGGCCTGCAAGCTGAATGCTTCGCTCAGGCCTTGCCTTCCTACACAGCTTTTGGAACTGCTGGACATTCCCTTCCCCCAACACAGGCTTTCTCAAAATTCCCCTCGGGGGGGCCGGTCACCTTCCTCGTTCTCCCTTCCATGACGGCGCCCCAGCCCCATGGCCAGGGTGGTCGCACCTCAGGAATGCACGGGTTTATTAAAGGCAGCATTTCTTCCAATTGGTTGGTACCTGTGTTATAGCTGTCGGTAAATATTTTAAATATCATCTCTACCAGAGGCTCATAGTTATTGAGTGTTTGACCAGGTGGCAGGCACTGTGCTCAGGGTTTTGTTTAATTAAGCATTATCTCATTTAATCCTCACAATGACACTGTGAGGTTAGATATGAAGGTTATCCTCCGTTTTACAGGTGAGGGAGCTGAAGTTCAGAGAAGTTAAGCAACTTGACAGATTCATACCTCCACTCAGTGGCAGGGCCAGAGGTCAGCCTATGCGTGTGGAACTTCGGAGCCCTGGGGCCAGCCACTACCCCACGGCACCCTCTCTTCTCAGCTCTCTTTTCGTCTCCTCTCCCTTCCATCTGAACCCTCTGTCCTGGGCTTCTAATCCTCTCCCCGCTTCCAACCATCACATCCATGGGAGTGACTTCCAAATCCATATCTCCAAGCCCAGCCTCATCCTGACCTTCACTAGTATTTTTAATATTTTTATTGTGAAATGCTACACATATAACATGAAATTTACCACCTTCAACCAATTTTAAGTGTACAGCTGAGTGGCCTTAAGTACTTTCCTCCAAAACTCCTTTTTATCTTGCAAAACTGAAACTCTATACCCCGAAACACTCATTTTCTACTTCCCCAACCCTTCCACTCCCACCCCAGCCTCTGGAAAACCACCATTCTACTTTCCTTTCTTCTTCTTTTTTTTTTATCCTCACCCGAGAACACTTTTTTCATTGTTTTCAGAGAAAGAGGAAGGGAGAGATACATCAATGTGTGAGCAAAGCATTGATTGGTTGCTTCTCCTGTACACGCCCGGATCCAGGGGCTGAGGATCAAACCTGCAACCGAGGCACGTGCACTGACCGGGAATGGAACCCACCACCCTTCATTTACCGGGACAGCGCTCCAACCCACTGAGCCACACTGGCCAGCATGCAGCGTGCTACTTTCTGCCTCTATAAATTCGTCCACTCCAGGCTCCTCGCGTAAGTGAAATCACACAGTGTTTGTCTTTTTCTGACTGGCTTATTTTACTCAACATTTGTCCATGTTGTTGCATTTGTCAAAATTTCCTTCTTTTTTTTAAGAGTTTTTTTTTTAAAGATTTTATTTATTTATTTTCAGAGAGAGGATAAGGGAGGGAGAAAGAGCAATGTATGGTTGCCTCTCACATGGCCCTCACTGGGGACCTGGCCTACAACCCAGGCATGTGCCCCAACTGGGAATCGAACCTGCACCCTCTGGTTCCCAGCCCGCACTCAATCCACTGAGCTACACCAGCCGGGGCGAAATTTCCTTCTTTTTAAATGCTGAATAATATGTCATTGTATGACACACCACATTTTGCTTGTCCATTCACCCACTTATGGACACTTACGTTGCTTTCATGCTGTAGCTGTTATGAATAATGCCACTATGAACGTGGTATACAAACATCTCCTCGAGACCCCACTTTCATTTCTTGGGGTGTATACTGACGGGTGGAATTGCTGGATCATACAATAATTCTAGTTTTCATTTTTTGAGAATCCACCATATTGTTTTCCATAGCAGCTGTACCATTTTACCTTCTCACTAACAGTGCCCAAGGGTTTCAGTTTCTCCAAACCCTCACCGACACTTGTCTTCAGGGGCTTGGTTTGGTTCTGTTTTTGATAGTGCCCATCCTAATTGGTATGAAGGGGTGTCTCACCGTGGTTTTCATTGGCATTTCCCTAATGATAGTCATGTTGAGCATCTTCTCACACGCACATCGGCCATTTGTATACCTTCTTTCAAGAAATGTCTATTCATGCCCTGGCTGGTGTAGCTCAGTGGATTGAGCGCGGGCTGGGAACCAAAGGGTCCCGGTTCGATTCCCAGTCGGGGCACATGCCTGGGTTGCGGGCCGGGTCCCCAGTGAGGGCCATGTGAGAGGCAACCATACATTGCTATTTCTCTCCCTCTCTGTCTCCTTCCCTTCCCCTCTCTCAAATATTAAATAAAATCTTTAAAAAAAAAAAAAAAGAAATGTCTATTCAAGTGCTTTGCTCATTTTTTGAATTGAGTTGTTTGGGGTACTTGTTATTGAATTTCAGGAGTTCTCTATATATTGTGGATATTAATCTCTCGTCAGTTATATGACTTGCAAGCATTCTCTGTGCTGCATTTTTACTCTATTCCTACTATATCCTGATGCACAAAAGCTTTTAACTTTCATGAAATCCAATTTTTCTTTTGTTGCACATGACCTTCAGTCTTTTTGTTTTAATCCACATAATGTTCGATGATAAAATAACACATCCTAGACTAGACACAGAATATCTTTGGAAAGATATACAAGAAGCTAGTAACATTGGCTGTTTCCAGAAGAACTGATTGGCTGGGAAATAGTGGTAGAGAGAGACAATTTTCACTGAAAAAAAAAAAAACACCTTATATCTCTTAACTTTAGACTCGTATGAATATTTTCTTTACTTAAATGAATCTGATTTAAATATGGAAGCACAGGCTACACATTTAAAAAAATATATAAATAATACACATTTATTGTTTAAGTTAGAAAATACTTTAAAAGCATGAAGAAAAACACCTAAATCACCTCTAGTCCTAGTACCGAAGATTCTGAGTGTGTTTCCCGCTTGTTCAGAGTCCAACGATGAACTCCCACCCTCCCAGTTCTTGCCAAACCTGTCTGCATGCCTGGCTGCCGTTCTGCTCACATTTCTGGCTTCTCCACGCCAATCAGACTCAATCCCAGAGGCCTCCCCCATCCTCCCTCTTCCCTGGTCCGGTTGCCTCTACTCCCCTCACTGCCGTCTCACCCAGCCTTCCTTCCTTTCATCAAATTCCAGTACTTGCCCCCCCCCCTCCAGACCATGACCTTAGCTTCACCACAGAGCCCCCCACCCCACCCCATATTTTCTGCACCCTCAGATTGATTGTCTCGAAGCCCAGCCATGAGGATCAGCTCAGCACTGACTTACTGAGCTCTTATTATGTGCCAGGCACGGTGCCAAGCACATGGAATACACCTTGTCTTATTACCTTCTCATCTCAGTCCTTTGATGTGGGTACTATTACTCT
This sequence comes from Micronycteris hirsuta, assembly GCA_004026765.1. NCBI lineage: Eukaryota > Metazoa > Chordata > Mammalia > Chiroptera > Phyllostomidae > Micronycteris > Micronycteris hirsuta. The sequence goes on along the minus strand of PVJI01010326.1, from coordinate 39,628 downwards.
CCCCCGCTTCATAGAGGAGGAAACTGAGGCTCAAGGGAGCTGAGTAATTTGCTCAAGACCACACTTAATCTCCTGGGTTCCAATAATATGAGGATTAGTATTGCTTCATTACTTTCAACAACCCTCTATTTATCACCTCTTTCTAGCTGTTCTACAGAGGAGGAAACGGAAGCACAGAATGTCAAGGTTATTTGGCTTAATAGGTGGTGAGGCTGGGATTTGAACCCAGATATGCTGGCTACGCAAAAGCCAAAACCTCTTCTTTAGCACTGTCCCGGTAGACTCAGCCCTGACCCTGAAAGATCCTAGAGTAGGGGCATCAAACTCATTTTCACTGGGGGCCACAGCAGCCTCGTGGTTGCCTTCAAAGGGCCGAATGTACTTTTAGGACTGTATAAAGGTAACTAGTCCTTAACTAGAGGCAAGGAGCTTGGTGCTGCCACCAGGTAGAAACAAGGTGCTGGGCCGGATAAAACAAGGTAGAGGGCCAGATTCAGCTTGCGGGCCTTGTGTCTGCCACCTGTGCCCTAGAGTACATCCTGCCTTTCTCCTGCCCAAGAATTTTTCTGGCGCTTTATGTGCGAATCCCAAACTCCTAGCCTGGTATCCCGGGCCCCAAGCCGTTGCCTCCAACCTCCTGGCAGTCCTGTCTCTCCCCGGTCCTCTGCTCAGCAGCTCACTGCACACTGAACCTGCAGTTCTACCCCATTGGCCACTGCCACACCACTGCTTTCACACCTTCTCTGATGATTCTGCCCACTGGGCCCCACCCATCCTTCAAGACGCCAGACCCCACAGAAAGCAGCTTCTCCCGCCACCTGCCCTATAGCCTCTATGCATTTCTCTGACAGCACTGTCGTGTGTCTGTCTTGTGCTGCCTGGTCAGGGTCCAGACTCTGCCACGCATAGAGCCTGCCTGTGCCTCAGTGTCCTTGTTTGTGAAGTGGGGATGATAGGAATCTTAGTAAAGTTGAGATGTTGTGAGAATGAACTGGCTTAATGTATGTCAAGTACTGATAACAGAGTTAGCACAGAGGAAGCGCCAAAAGTGTTTGCTAATATGATGGTGATTATGCCTCTTCTTATCTTATCTCCTCTACAGGGTTCATTTTTCATTCTCCAAATACTTCCTGAGGACTTATTCGTTGCCAGACCCCGTGCCAGTGCTGGTATTTGGTGACAATCGCAGTCTCTGCTCTGATAATGCTCACACAGGACAAAGGACGTCATCAGACGGGGCAGCCTGGGAAGAGCTGCAAAGACAGAAGCACTGCCGAGTGCTGCAGGGGCGGAAGGGCGGCATCCGGGTGCTGGTGGAGGAGAAGCTCATTCCAGGCAGGAAAACGGGGTGCAAGGCCCAGCAGGGAGAAGACCCAGACTGCGCAGGACTCAGAGCAGCTCGGTGTCCAGGTGGGAAGCGTCAAGGAGGCAGGAGGGGCAGGCAGGGCAAGGGCATGCTGCAGGGTGCTGTCCGAGGACCAGATGCATGGCAGCCTCAGCCTCACCTGGGAGCCTGTTGGAAGGCAGGGTCTCAGGACCCAGCCCAGACCCAGACTCCGTGTCTGTGTGTTAACAACCCTCCCCCACAGGTGGTTCCCATCATCTTAAAGTGTGACAAACACTGGGCTTCATCAGGAAGTGTCGGGGAGATCAGGCGGAGGAATTTCCACTCCACCATCTTTAGAATCCCCAGAGAGATTTTCTTTAGATCAGTATCTCAGGGGGCGGTACCAAGCACCCTTAATTTATAAATTTGTTATTCATTCAGCAAATGGCCACAGAGCATGGGACCACACCTTCTTTCCTGGAAGGGCACCCAAGGTCCTCTGTTAGCATCACTCAGTAAACATCATTCATGAATCGGGTGCAATGCCCCTGTACCCAATGTCCATTTTCCTTCTAGGGCCCACCCAGGACTCGGTGCCTTCGCCCAAAGAGCCACGCCTCCTCCCTGACTCTTGAGTCTTTGAGCGTGGTAGCTCCTTCAGGGGCCTCTCAGATCCTCCCGCTGGGTAGGGATGGCCTCCCTGCTCCACAGCACCCTCCCGCTGCCTCCGGACAAAGAGCCAGGAGCTCTCTAAGGACAGATCACTGCTTTGTTTCTGCTTGTATCCCCAGGACCTGGCAGGGTTAAATGTTTGTAGAGTGAATAAACACATAAATAAGCTAATAAACATTAAAATAAGAATATATGGGAAAGCACTGCACCATTTTTCACTTGCATTTGCCCCATGGTGTCTTACTCCAGACAGGTGTTGGAGAAGAAAGAACCGTGCATCTGCGTTTTGAAAGAGCTTTATTGAGATACAATTTATGTACCATACATTTCACTCATTTAAAGTACACAAGTCAAGCCCTGCCTGGTGTAGCTCAGTGGAGTGAGTGCGGGCTGGGAACCAAAGGGTCGCTGGTTCTATTCCCAGTCAGGGCACATGCCTGGGTTACTGGGCCAGGTCCCCAGTGAGGGTCATGTGAGAGGCAACCATATATTGCTGTTTCTCTCCCTCTCTTTCTCCCTCCCTTCCCCTCTCTCTAAAAATAAATTTAAAATCTTAAAATAAAGAAATAAAGTACACAAGTCAGTGGTTTTCAGTGGATTGACAGAGTGGTGCCCAGCTGGTGTGGCTCAGTGGATTGAGCGCCGGCCCGCAAACCAAAGGGACAGAGTGGTGTGACCATCACCACCAATTCCAGAACATGTTCATCACCCCAAAGAAACTATTGCCATTAGCAGTCACTCCCCATTTGCTCCCTCTGGCAACCATTAATCTACTGTCTGTCTCTGTAGATTTGCCTAATCTCGACACTTCATATCAGCGGAATTATATAGTATGTGTGTTCTTTTGTGGCTTCTTTCACTTAGCACGAGTTTTTATTTTTTTAATTGATTTTTAGAGAGTAAGAGGAAAGGAAAGAGAGAAAAAAACATCGATTTGTTGTTTCACTTATTGATGCATTCATTGGTTGATTCTTTTATGTGCCCTCACCACGGATCGAACCTGTAACCTTGGTGTATTGAGATGATGATGCTCCAACCAACTGAGCCACCTGGGCAGGGCCACTTAGCAAGGTTCACCTCTGTTGTAGCATGTACTCACCTCTTCCTATTGTCGAATGACACTCCATTGTGTGGATATACCGCATTTTATTCATTATTCATCAGATGACAATAACCCATCTTCATGCACGTACATAGCATTCGGCTTTGCAACAGCATTGTCATGCCATTTCACTTCATCTTGGCATTTGCTGTGTGAGAAATATGTCTTTTTCCCCATGCGTTGCCGATGAGTAAACGAGGACTAGGGAAAGCAGCTGTGCCTTGCCAGAGGTCACAAACTATTACATGGCAGAGTCATCACTCAAAGCCCTTTTCTCTGCACCATTCTGCCTCCCTCCCCAATCCAGTTTATGTCACATGCCTCTCTTTCCCTTGTCAACCCACTCTCCATGGCCTGCACCGTGCCCTATGGCCACCAGGCCTTGCAACACAGGTTTGAGTGTGTGCTCAGGGAGGGTGTTCAGCCTTTATCTTATCTGGGTTTAAGCCAAAGGTCTGCCCTTCTTCTGGCCTCAGTGCAGACAGGCCATTCCTGAGCCCTGCATGTGGGTGGGTAAGGGCACAGCCGAGACGAGCCCCTGTCCCAGGAGACCTTGACTTGGCTGTCGCCTTGCAGAAAAGGGGCCTCTCCTACTGGCCTCAGGGCCACCCAGACCTGTCTGTGCCCATTTCTTTTTACTTGCCACACCCCTTCCTCTTTAACCAGAGAACTTTAACCACCTCTTTTATAGCTTTCATCCGCTGGGACACAATTACTTTTTGTTTATAAACCTGCTCCCCTAAACCTGTGATCGCAGACATGAAGGGTCTTAATCATTTTAGAATCACAGGAACTGACACTTAATAGGAACTTGGTCAGTATTGGTAGAATGAATGGGTCTTCCTGGGTATAATAGTAGTGCCTGCCGTCTATTGCGTGCTTACAAAGAGACACTTTATCCTGACAACTGCTTGCGTTGTGGTGGCTAATCTCCTTTTTGCAGAAGAAGAATTGAAGACTCAGAAAGGACTGGTTTATAAGCCCAAGGTCTCATAGACAGTCAGAGACAGAGTTTGGATTTAAATCTTGAGGCCTCTTTGCTTCCCAGGAGGCTGCTTTTCACCACAGGCCCGTCTTAGGACAAGTGTGAATTTAGGATCATATATAAAATTAGGAGTAGATGAGAAAGAAAGAGAAGGAAGGAAGAAAAGGGAGAAAGAGAGAGAGAAAAAGAAAGAAAGAAAGAAAGAAAGAAAGAAAGAAAGAAAGAAAGAAAGAAAGGAAAGGAAAGGAAAGGAAAGGAAAGGAAAGGAAAGGAAAGGAAAGGAAAGAAAACAAAAGAGAGGGAAAGAAAAGAGAGGGAAAGAATACAAGGTTGTCCAAAGTGTCCCAAACACCACTCACCTGTGATCTCTATTATTAGATCCCACTTCAGGGCTCAAGAGAGAAAACCAGCTCAGAGAGGTTGAATGACTAGCAAAAACACACAGCTCAAGGCCAGGCCTGCTTGTTTCCCAGGGCGGGCTTGCTTCAGGAAACCAAAGTCACTGCATATTTATTGCATTTTTGAATTGCTCAGGTAGAAGTCTAGGTGAACAGTTTAAAGAAGTCCACTGAACAGTTTAAAAAGGAAATGAATAAATACAAATAGTAGAGAAATTGTAATCCTTACGTATTGCTGGCAGGATTGTAAAAAGGGGAAGCCGCTTTGGAAAACAGCGCGGCAGTTCCTCAAAGTACCAAACACAGTTACCCTCTGATCTAGAAATTCCATTTCTAGGCATATGCCCAAGAGAAGTGACAACAAATGTCCACGCAATCACTTGTTCGTGAACTTGTGTGAATGTCCGCAGCAGCATTATTCATCAGAGCCCCACCAAACGGAAGCCACTGAGATGTCCGTGGATTCATGAATGAATGAACAAAATGTGGCATGGCCATACAAAAGATGGCACTTCACAACACAAAGGAATGACGTTCCAATGCATGTTACAACATGAACGAATCTCGAACACATTACGCTAATGAAGGAAGCCAATCCCAAAAGGCCACATAGGACATGATCCCATTGACATGAAATGTCCAGAATAGGCAAATCTTTGGAGACAGAAAGCAGATGAGTGGTTGCCAGGGGCTGAGAAAAAGAGGGCATGGGGGAGATTGCTAATGGGTATGGGGTTTCTCCCGGGGACGAGGAGAATGCTCTGGAATTAGGTAGTGGTGACGGCTGCACAATTCTGTGACCATCCTAAAAACCGCCGCTTGTATAAAAGGGTGAATTCTGTGGTATGTGAATTACACGAGTATATCAAGACAGCTGTTACAAAAAGAGTGAAAATAAATAAAGATAAAATGGACTTTGCCTTCTCCAGTTCCATGGAAACAGGTATTTGGAGGTGAGAATCACCCACCCGTGGGATGTCCTTCGCCCACCCCATGGCAGGGAGCTTGGCCTCCTCTCGTCCTGCCCAGCATGGCACCCTCAGCCACGCTCGGCATGTTGGACTTGGTGTGGGAGCATCTCTCGGCCCCTCTTCCTTTCACGGGTGCGTTTTTAACATTTGGCCTCGGGTTACTTCTGTGTGGCAAAGAACTTTATGGTCACAATGAATCCCTTGCTGGGAGGTCAGGTCGTGTGGTGTGAAATTCGTTCCAAGATGGGTTATCCATCTTAGCAGCCCAGCCCAGCTGGGGAGTGATGGAGTCCAGATAACATCACAGGATGACAGGGGTTTGGAGCAAATGCAACTTGGACTCCTGGGGTGCAAAGCAGCTGGGACATAAAGGCAACACCCTGGCCCCAACTCCCAGACGTCTGAGTTGGAAGCTCAGCTCCGCCACCTACATGCTGGTGGTCCTAAGCAGTCTCTTAATTGCTCAGAGACTCCGTTTGCCCACCTGAAAAAATGAGGGGGATGAGTCCCACCTTACAGGACAGTGAGAGGATCCTGGCCATTCGAACTGTACCAGGGGTGTCCAACCTGTTGCCCACGGGCCGCGTGCAGCCCAGGATGGCTGTGAATGCGGCCCAACACAACATCATAAATTTACTGAAAACATGATGACATTATTTAGTGATTATGTGCTGCAATGTACTTAATGTGTGGCCTGAGACAACTTTTCTTCCAGTGTGGCGCAGAGACGCCAAAAGGTCAGACGCCCTGCTTGTCGTCCATGGAGCCCAGCAGCGTCAGCATCCCCTAGGAGGCTGTTAGAAATGTAGGATCTCAGCTCCCCCCCGACCTTGACCTGCAGAATCAGAGTCTATCTCTTAACACCGTGCCCAGGGATCCATATGCACACTCAAGTCTGAGAAGCACGGGTGAGAATTAAATGAGATTATGTGGGTGAAAACCTGGCACGGTGCCGGCCACACGATTGCTGCCACACGCAGTGATATTGTGGTGTTTTACCGTTACGTGGAAGGAGGGCTGGAATGGGGCCCAGACTCTGCCACTTCTTGGCTGTGTGATCTTCAGCTAGTCACTTGACAATTCTGGCCCTTGGTGTTTCCATGGGAGATTGATTTGATGAGGCTCATTTGATAAAATGTGTGAGAAAGTGAATTACAAACGCAAGAGGCAGATGTGCGCATGGGTTATCTTGGCCAGTGTGGAAGGTGACTTGCAAGATTGTGCAGATAAGGAGCAATGCCGAGGCGTCAGACGGAGGGGCAGAGACTGTCAGACGGGGAAGTGATTGCGGAAGCACAGCTCTTGCCCAAAAGAAGTCCCCCCTCATCTAGAAGTCATTTCACCAAAGGAAATGGTGACAGAACTGCGAAGTGCTGTTGGGCAGGATAAGGGGGCGCCAGCCCTCAGAGGGTGGAGGCTCCCAGCTGGGGGCCTCATTGTAAACTGAGGGCACTGGTGTCAAGCTGCAGGAGACATCAGAGCAGGGGACAGAGGCAGCCCTTCTGTAAATGTGTGGACTTCATGTGGTCTCCAGGGGCTCTGGACATCCCCCCTCTGCTCACAGTCTCTCCATCAGTGGTTTCCCAGGGCCTTTGGGAGGACCGTAGCAACTGACATTCATCCAGCACTTAGGACATGGCAGGCACTTTGTGAGAACTCTTCCATATATTCACGACTGTAATCCTCACAACAGCCGTAGGAGGTAGGTCTCTTTAGATTTCCCATGTTGCACACGAGGCCATTGAAGCCCAGAGAGGTTAGTGACTTGTCCAATATCACAGAGCCAGCCTCAAGCCCAGGACAGCTGGCTCTAGGGCCCCCTTCCCCACAGCTCTTATACTTTTTTTCCTTTCTTTCCTTTCCTTTTCTTTTTTCTTTTCTTTTCTTTACTAAGACTTTATTTTTTTAGAGCAGTATTAAGTTCTTAGAAAAATTGAGGGAAGGTCCAGAGATTCCCCATTTACCCTTTACCCCACACATGCACAGCCTCCCCCATCAGAGGGCTTGTGATATTGTGATTTATAAGAAATATATATGTTTTGTCATTCATATAACCAAAATATATTTCTCATATACAGAGTCTGGCACAAATAACGCCCCCTCTTTTTACTCACAAAATCTTTTATTACAAAATCATAAGCGTGTGATTCTGTAACATAACAGTAGCACACTCAAGAACACCAGATGACATTTCAGGCAAAATATTCAAATTAAAACTATAAATTATCACACCCATATTATGACCCTACCAACCACACTCAAGCAGGCCTTGCTTCTGCCAGACCCTGTATATTTGACCTTCCTGGATTGCAGTTCCTAAAATGTTTGGAATTTCCTAAGTGATGAGAATAACCAGGGAGTCTTTTGTTATGTTAATGAGGTGGTTTTGGACCCCCCAATCTAAGGGTGGGGGCTGGTTGCCAGTGGAGCCAACCAGGCGGTTAGAGGGCTGGAACTTTCAGTCCACTTCCTGACCTCAGGGAGGGGAGAGGCTGCAGGTTGAATCAATGGAATCAATCGTTAATGGCCAGTGATTTAGTCAATTGTGCTTGTTTAATGAAGCTTCCACAAAAACCCAAAAGGATGGGGTTCAGGGAGCTTCTGGGTTGGGGAGCAAACACATGGAGATCTGGAGAGCTGGCTTCTCCAGGAGGGCACAGAGGCTCCATACCCTTCCCCGTGCCTTGCTCTTACGCATCTCTTCCATCTAACTGGTTCTGAGTTTTATCATTTTATAATAAACTCGTGATCTAATAAATAAATGGGCTTCCTGGGTTCGGTGAGCTGCTCCAGCAAATCAATCAAACTCAAGGAGGGGGTTGGAACCTCCGATGTATAGATGGTGTGTCAGAAGCACAGGTGACAACCTGGAGTTTTGACTGAAGGGTGAAGTGGCGGGGAGGGTCATACTAAGCCCAGAGGTAGCATCAGAATTGGGTTGAATTGTAGGGCACCCAGACGGTGTCTGGAGCACTGCTTGTGGCGCGGTAGAAGCTGGTGCGCAGGGAGGTGAAGTGCCCCTCAGGTCACAGAGACAAGGGCCCAAACCAGGACTGAAGCCAGAATCAGGTTCTGTTCTCTGGAAGCGTGTGCTGCCTCCCCAGAGAAGCCTAACGTGTCGGCTGTGGCTTCCAGCGGTTGTGCCACCGCTGACAGCTCAGTCATCTGGTAGCGGCCAGGTTCACCACTCCTGGAGTCGTAACCATCACCTCTCCCCGTCTCCACTGCCCGAGGTCACTCAACACACACTTGCTGGGCACCAGCTGGACACATGGCCATTCCCTCTCCCTCCACCTGGAACGCCCTACATATTACAGGGTGCCCTCCTTGCTTCATGCAGATCACCTCCACACAATCAGCCTTCATCCCCTAGTCCAAATGAGAACCAACATCTGCTTGGTTCAGCTGCTACTGTCCCCCTCTCAGGCAGCCCCGTGCCCCTGCTTTAGTTTTCTTTGTGAGTCTGTCACCACTCGACAGATCACACACTGTGCTGGTTTATCCATTTACTCCGTGTGTCTTTACCGAAACGCAAGCTCCGGGAGAGCAGGGCTTAAGGGATTTGTTCCCTGCTCTACCCACAGTGCCTAGCATACAGCAGGTGCTCAATAAATGTTTGTTGACTCTATCAATGGCGCTAGGCCAAGACTGTGGAGCTGGGCTCATGAACCAGTGCAGCAGGCGCACTGAGACTAGTACACACCCCATGGCCCAGAAGCACAGAGAAGGCAGAGATCAGCTCTGACTGGGTCGGGCAGGAGGCCTCCAAAGGATCCCTGAAGGCGGAGCGGAGCTTCGAAGGCGGGGCTGTGAGGAGAAAGCATCCGTGCTGAGGGAAAAGCAAGGGCAAACTCAAGGGCAAAATTGTAGGAGCAGAAGGTGGAGTGGGCACAGAGACCAATCTGTGGGTTCAGGTTGGTGGGCAGGTGGGAAGAAGGCTAGGGCAGATGGCAGAGCACTCTGAATGCCAGGTCTCAAGTGTATAAGTCTCTGACAGCATCCTAAGATCCGTTTCATCTATATCTATGTTTATCTACACACATATGTGCAACACATATACATACATACACCATGGGAGCCTGTTCATTTAAAAATACACATAAAATTCAAAATTAAACACAAAATTTAAAATAGTATATATTTTAAATTTATGTTTTAATAGGCTTCCAAAGTTCACAGACTGGCCATAAAAGGTTTTGTGATGAAAACCTCCCTCCCACCCCTGCTCTCCCCAACACACCGCCCCCCACCCCCCGCCCGGAAATGTGCCCTCCTACAAAATTAACCAATGTTACCGTGTTTTGTGTCTTGCTTCAGCGGATACACACAGCGAGGCCGCACTAGCAGAGCGGCTGTGATTGGACTGTAGGCTTCTCATGCCTCTGACCCACTAACAGGAGGCCTGGCCTCATTCACTGCTGCCAAGTAGGTGGCCCTTCCACCCCTCCTACCCGGAAGTCCTGGGCGCTCCACCCACTGACAGGTATATTTGGTTGAGCCCGCCCATTTCTTTCACTGGAGCCAATTGAGTATATTATGCAAATTTTAGATTCCCCGCCCCCTACAACAATGCATGGTTGCGGAGCTGCAACAACAGGTCAACCAGGTTCTCTGACTGAGCTGGGAGAAGTCTGTAAAATTTCTGCCTTGAGCACAAAGAACTGGGAAACTTCGGAAGCTGGGAAAGACGAGGACGGGCTTAAAAGAATTGCTGAGCCGAGACTGACAGCACTGAATTTAAGAAACTGAGGCTTGAAGGCTTGCTCGAGGTCCGATGCTTGACCTCCGGCTGACCCTCTCCCTCCCTTGCATCATTCCTGGCAGGCGCTCACAAGTCTGGTGAAATCACTACCTGCAGACCCGGCCCAGCTGACAAAACAGGACCCAGCTTGATCAGAAGGAGCAAGTCCAAGGTCTGGCTACTGAGTGTGAGGGGAAGAGACCCACAAAGAATCAGAAGCCCGCTCAAATCCTGCCCCTACCATTCATTAGCTGTGTGACTTTAAGCAATCCGTGTCAACATTCTAAGCCTCAGTTTCCTCACCTGGAAAATGGGAGTAATCACACTACTAGCCCCCTTGCTCCAATGAGAGATTTGATGAGCATAGTCAAATGGAAAACAAGTGTTTTCTCTCTCTGCGAGCCACAGTGCGTGATAATTGAAAGTGTATCACTTTGTGGTTTGAGAGACCTGGGTTTGAATCCTGGTTTTCCCCGTTACTTGAGATATAGCACTCAGGCAAGTCACCTTCACCTCTCTGACTCTCACTTTCTTTAACGCTAAAGAAAAAAATTACACGGGCTGTTGTCGGAATTAAACAAGCGGGGCGCTTGGCTCAGGGCCAAGCCCTGTCCGGGGGCTAGAACCGTGGGAGCCCCTGGACCCTCAGTTTCATCATCTGTCTTCTGGATACAACAGCAGTGTTTCCCCTGCCTGCCTCCCAGGGGTGCCATGAGCCGTACATGTCTTGTGACACAGTTTATAAATAGAAAAATATTACACCAATGTTAATTGGTGACATTGTGAGGCAGCCAGCATGCCAGAAAAAGCATGATGTTGGCCCTGGCTTTGCCTTGTTTTCTCTGCGTGACCTTGGACAAATTGTTTCACCCGTCCAAGGGTCATTTCCTCTCCTGTGATATACCACCTTTGTAGGGCCATTCATTGCCGACATTGGTGTACTGAAATTACCTACTCGGTGTCCAGCGCACAACAAATTTTAATAAAGAGTACCTATTATTACAGCAGGTTTTTCTTTGAATGTCCCTGGGTTCTGTCTCTGGAAATGAGGGATTGGGAGAAAGAGATATGACAAGTCTTGCTTCTCCTGTACCTTCTTCTGTATCTTTCGACTTGCATTATGAGAATGCATTTTTAAATAAATACACTTAAGTGTAAAAAGGAAATGTCATAAAGTATGTAAATATAGTAAATGAAAAGCAAAATGCAGTCAACTGAAATTTAAAACGAATGTTTAATCTCATGGGTAGAGCCCTAGGCAGGGGGGAGATGCCCAGATGTAAAGTGTAACTTGGTGTCTGCACATGCCAGAACTCTTCATGGAAAGGCAGAGTCGTGGTTTCCTTCTAAGATCAATGCAGAAAATTTCCAACCCCCAACCACTGAAAGGAGTGATCGTTTGTTGGTATAAACATTCTCCAAGCCACTCTGAAGTCAGGTTCTATGAAAGGATATGACCTCGACTTAGGAGCCCTTGCAATGATGGATTTCCCTCAGCATCAGAGGTATTCAGGACTCGGTGACTCACTGCTTCCCACCGCCCTGCCCTCCAACCCCGAACAAGGATGAGTACCTCATTTAGGAGCGATAGCTCTCCCGCACCACAGTGCCTTACATGGGTATCAGGTAGCCCTGAGCCACCCAGCCAATCCACGCCCAGACTTCTCCTACGGTCCCAGGATGCCTGTGGCTTTGGACAGCCTTCCTGTTCTTCCTTCCATGGGGCCACAGTCTGAACTGACCGCTGCCGCCCTACCCTGGAGGCTCCCGTGTAGCTGGAGAAGGAGGACGAAAGATCATCAAGGCCCAAGCCTACTTTCTCTCTGGTGTCCACTGTAACATCTTTGCTGCACGTGGCAGGGACCCAGCAGATTAGTTTCTGCCTCGCAAATTATCAAGGCAGGCAAGAGAGAGACTGACATCTGGGGCATGGGCTTTTAACAGCCCTCATCCTGGACGTGACACGTGTTATTTTCACACACCGCATTGACCAGAACTAATCACAGGCCTCGCCCAAGTGAGAGGGTGCAGGACAGTGCTGCGGAGTGGAGGGAGTATTTGGTAAGCATTGCCGCCGCGTCTGCCGGAGTCTTCCTACTCGGACTCTCGGCCAGCCTTCATTGACTCGAGAACCAGAGGACATTAGAGTGGAAGAACCTCATGAGTCATCTCATCCAATGAATCCCAGAAGCAATAACACATTGGTATTCCTTGAGGGGGTTGCAAAAAATGCAGACTCCTTGGTTGTACCCCAGAGCTACTGAATCAGAGTAGTCTGAGACAGCGGCCAGGAGATTCCAGCAGCAGCCAGGCTGGGGACTCACAGACAGAGCCAAATCCCTTTTCACAGATGAGGAAACTGATGCTCAGAAAGGGATTGTGACTTTCTTATGGTCGGTCACACAGGGTGTAAATGACAGAACCTGAATGAGAATCTAGGCTCTCTGCCTGCCATAGCTTCTGATAAAACACCTTAGCTTTCCTTTGGGGAGCCACCAGTCCCCCATTCTCAGTCCCCCTGGTTCAACGGGGGCCGACCCATTTCCCGAGCCTGGAGTGGGCACGTGACTCAGGCCCAGTCCCAGGATGTGTTCTGAGAAGGTCTTGACATCAAGTCTGGCAGGTGGGAGGTAGCCCCAGGGGGTTGCTGGAACTCTTGAGAGAAAGAAGCTCTCTTTCCATTGAGGTTGCTAGTCGATCTGATGTGAGCCTGGAGCAGCTGGTGGTCTCTGCTACCATGTAGGAGGAACCTGCCTGAAAGTAAGCTTTGAATGGAGGAAAGCGGAGCTCAGGGACAGGGACTGGGTCCTGAAGGCGTGATCCCATACCTGTCTCCTCACTTACAAGATGAGAACAGTAATAACCCCTAAACACCGAAGTCAACTGAATTGTGGTGAGGTTTAAATGACTCCATGCCAGTAAAGTGCTCAGAGCAACGTACTCAGTAAAGTCAGCTGTTACTTTTCATGCAGGTTACTGTGGAGCAAGACTGGATGAGAGAAGGAAAATAATAATTCTTTCTTCTCTAGGTTCTCAGCCTCCTTCCCTAAGTTCCACCAACCTACAGACACTGGGCTGTCCATGCTTCATGCCACAGGTGGGCTAATGGAACAGAGAAGTGTCACAGCCAGCCAGCGGGGAGCTTGAACGCAGCCCCTCCAAGTGCTGCTGTGCAACTTGGAGCCAGTTAATTTACCTCTCTGTGCCAGATCTCCCTCATCCAAGCAATGGGTCGATTACTGCCTATCTGACAGGTGGAAGTGTGGATTAAGAGAAAGAACAGAAATGCAAGAGCCTGGCCCTCAGCAGGCGCCTGCCCTACTTCTTCCCTCCATCTTCCATGAAACCACGGCCAGAGGCAAGCAGAATGTTCCCTCACTGAGGCCGTTGCTGGTTTCTAAAAGACCAGAGAAATGTTGCCACCGAGGACTGCTGCTTCAGTCCATGTGACCAGGATGAGCGTCCTTAACAAAAGACCACCCACCCTCCAAGGCCTGAGGAAGAGCCACTGCCTCCTTTCCAGGGCCTCAGATGAGGGTCAGGAAGATGCCCAAGGCGATAAGTAAAGAGGGAGCAAAAATAAAACCCAAACAGTGTTTACTCTGAGATGAAAGTGCATCCCAAGGACTTGTGGACAGAAACCACATGTCGGGATGCTTTGGAATGTCACAAGCTACAAAGGGAAGAAAAAGCTTCTTGGGCCGGAGCAGGCGGGGCGGGGCCCCAGGAGGCAGGGCCAGGCAGCCCTCTGGGCACCCTGGCACCTTCCAGTCGTGGAGCCCCTGATCATTCATACCCGACCTCACACAGCCGGCGCCATCCTTGCTGCCCCAGACCCCCTCGCCATTCCTGCCTCTGCCCCTTCCCTCCGCAGGGGCCCTCTGCCCACCTGGCATGCCTTTGCCCATGCCACCCACCTTAGTCTCATTAACTCCAATTCATCCTTCAGACATCATCTCTGCTGGCAACCCCTTGCTGATCCCGTCAGGACCCCCAGATTCCCACAGCCCTGCGCTCATCTCTCTCACTGCAGTGCATTGCAGTTACTGCGCACTTGCCCCTCTCCCCTAGTCAGCTGCAAGCGCTTGAGAGCAGAAGAGTGTTAAAGGGAAGGATGTGGACTTTGGAGCCGAACTGCCACGGTTTCACTCTCGGCTTCCCAGCTCTGTGACCTTGGGTACGTTAATTAGGTGATGAATTAATTAATTACTCTCTTACGCTTCAGAATCTCTCTCTGTAAAATGGGGATGATCCAAATAACAGTATCTGCCAGTGGCTGGATGTGTCGTCCCAATTATCCGTTCTGGAACTGGGGAAATAAGACCACAGGATGGTTTCAGGGACTCCATTGGCCAAGCATGAGGCAGGCGTGAGCTACAAGTCCACCGATCCCCGGCCTCTGCAACCCGCACTCCGACTGGGGGACCGCGGTGACGGTTTGGGATCTCCTGGAATTACCATGAGTTCAGGCCATAAGTGTCCAACTATTTCCCTTTCCCTAAAGCGTAGTCACTCTGGTAAATGGCTGAAGTCCCTTTGGGAAGCGCTGGGAGAAGGATTGAGTGCAACTTTCTGGCAGTCCAGCCTGGTGTTTTCTCTGGGGAACCAGCCTCCCCTTCATGGCAGGTGTCTGGGCCTATTCATTGGTTCAAGTCTGGGAACTGACTGAGGGTGGCAGCTCTGTTTTGGTGACTAAGTGTGCCCCAGAATTTCCCCCCTTACACATGTCAGTTAAATTTAGCAGACCGCCCATCTGTTCCTTTTCTAGGGTCCCCGTGACCAACTAGCCAGCGCCGCCAGTCTCGGGGAGCTGAAATGGACTTACGTGGGCTGGTATCCGTGCAGCCCTGGAACGCGGCCCGCCACGCTGCGTGTGAAATCACGTATTTGGCGTTGTCTTTCCTCTTCATGCTCCCAGCACCTGAAAACAAGAACCGGTGCTCAGTACATGATTACAAACTCGGGGAGCGGAGGGTCCGTGATCCAGGAGCAGCCAGAGCCCCCTCCTCAGACAGCAGTGTTCTATATATCTATATATGTATTAAAATCTTTTTTTTTTTTTAAAGATTTACTTATTTAGCCCTGGCTGGTGTAGCTCAGTGGATTGAGCGCAGGCTGGGAACCAGAGGGTCCCGGTTCGATTCCCAGTCAGGGCACATGCCTGGGTTGCAGGCCGGGTCCCCAGTGAGGGCCATGTGAGGGGCAACCATACATTGCTGTTTCTCTCCCTCTCTCCCTCCCTTCCCCTCTCTCTAAAAATAAATAAATAAAATCTTTAAAAAAATAAATAAAGATTTTAAAAAAATAAATAAAGATTTTAAAAAATAAATAAAGATTTTAAAAAAATAAATAAAGATTTTAAAAAATAAATAAAGATTTTAAAAAAATAAATAAAGATTTTAAAAAATAAATAAAGATTTTAAAAAAATAAATAAAGATTTTATTTATTTATTTTTAGAGAGAGGGGAAGGGAGGGAGACAGAGAGGGAGAGAAACAGCAATGTATGGTTGCCCCTCACATGGCCCTCACTGGGGACCCAGCCTGCAACCCAGGCATGTGCCCTGACTGGGAATCGAACCGGGACCCTCTGGTTCCCAGCCTGCGCTCAATCCACTGAGCTACACCAGCCAGGACAATAAATAAAATCTTTAAAAAAAAAAAGATTTACTTATTTATTTTTAGAGAGAGGGGAAGGGAGGGAGAAAGAGAGGGAGAGAAACATCAGTGTGTGATTGCCTCTCATGTGCTCCCCACCAGGGACCCGGCCTGCAACCCAGGCATGTACCCTGACTGGGAATCGAACCGGCAACCCCTTGGTTTGCAGGCTGCACTCACTCTACTGAGCCACACCAGCCAGGGCTCAAATGTTTTTATATATATAAAGATTTTATTTATTTATATATTTTTAAAGGTTTTATTTATTTAATTTTAGAGAGAGGGGAAGGGAAAAAGGGAGAGAAACATCAATGTGTGGTTGCCTCTCGCACAACCCCACTGGGGACCTGGCCCATAACCCAGGTGTGTGCCCTGACTGGGAATCAAACCGGCAACGTTTTGGTTCGCAGGCCAGCACTCAATCCACTGAGCTACACCAGCCATGGTTATATATTTATTTTTAGAGAGAGGGGAAGTAAGGGAGAAAGAGAGAGAGAGAAACATTGATGCAAGAGAGAAACATCACTCACTCGCCTTTCGAGCCCCAGCCAGGTACTGGACTCGAACCCAGGCATGTGTTCTGACTGGGAATTGAACCAGTGACCTTTTGCTTTGTGGAATGACGCCCAACCCACTGAGCCACACTGGTCAGGGCTGTAGTTACATGTTTTTATTTAGCTTCTAAGAACTTCCAGCTCTATGAACTTGAGTTGACATACTTTCAGGGTGTAGCAACCCCTGAAATTCATGCAATGATCCCCGTTAGTTTATGCAAGACTCCTTTCTTATTTATTTTATGTTTTTCATCTTCCTTGATACCCACTCCCGCTTACCTCCCCAGATGTGCAGGAATCTTGGTCAATTTCCTTTTAAGGATTTCATGCGTGTGTTTTAAGTTTCCGAGATTAAATCTCGCTCTGTTGACGACTTTGAGACCGATCTGTCCTCGTTGCCACGCGTCCACGTCATTTGTTGGTTCTTGCTGCTGCTCCCACTTTCCTAGCACGGACCTGCGACATCTGTCCACTGGCCACACTGCAGTGAACAGCCCGGCCCAAGTCCTCTCAGGGATTTTTATGAGTCTCTCTGAGATGATTACCCAACAGTGAGATTTCTGGGTCACAAGGCCTGCCCAGACTTCACTTGGCCAGATACTGCCTGGCTGCTTTCCAGAATGACAGTGCCAAGTCACAGGTGCATAGCAGTGCTCGGGGCCTCCCGACTCCCCACTCTGTCACCAGCACTTGAGAGTACTGACCTTTCAAATCTGTGGTGAGTCTGAAGTGGTACCTCACTGTTTTAACTGTTAACTGCAAGTCCGTCTTCCCTGCTGGACTGTGAGTCTGGGAGGGTGGCAGGCCCACACCGCAGGGACACGTGTGTCCTCCGCTGTCTGCTCAGTACCTGCCATGCACTGCGTGCTTCCAGCTGTACTGCTGAACTGATGGGTGACTGGTGACTCCCTCCTAAGCCCCCGCTTGACTCCCGGGGAAGGGAGACTTGTCCTAACTGAGCAAACAGGAAGAGCTGCTTCACCAAAGTCTCGGAAAGCCACCGGCCAAGAGGAAATTCCTGAGGGACTCCCAGGCGCAGCTGGAGAGAATGTAAGGGAGTGGATGTTCCCACAGAGCCAAAGAAAAGCCACTGGGTTGCAGAGACCGGCATCTGCGTTCCTCTGGAAAACAGGGGCTCTGCTGAGATTGGGGAAGACCCTGGCAGGGGCCGTGGGCAGAGTCCCCGCAGACACTTCAGTGTCACAGGGGAACCAAACACTTGCTGCCGGGGGCTAGACCAAAGGGAATTTCCGCACTTCTTCTCCTTCTCCTCCTCCTCCTCCTTCTCCTTCTTCTTCTTCTTCTTATTATTAGTAGTATTAGTATTAGTATTAAATTTGGGGATCAAACAGAAGTCACATATCTCTGAACTACTCAGACCAAAAGTTTCCCATGGGGTTTGCACAGAATCCCTGACTGTCAAGGGTCTGGGAGTTGCTTTTCTGCTGGAGGCCTCAGTTTCCTCATCTGTAAAGTGGGGACAATAACGGAGCCAACCTCATTGCCCAGCATGCAGTAAGCACTCGGTGAACATGGGCTTTGAAAGGCCTTCTCACGGGCGCAGCTATGAGGGCCAGGAGTGCGGTCAGGGACAGGCAGCCTGGCCTTCCTTGGATGGGAAACGTTAGCTCAGTCTTCCTGTGACTTTCCTTTTCTGGCACCTGTGGGACCGTCTTGTCACTTAGGTACCCACACACCCTCTTGCATTCAGTCATTAAGGCTTATGGAACTGGTAAGATGTGATACGCTCTGTGGATTGCACTAATGTCGATTTCCTGGGTTTGATATTACCCGGCAGTTATGCAGGATGCTAACACTGGGAAGGCTGGGGGACTCTGTAATTATTTTGAAATTAAAAATTAAAAAAAAACCCGGCTAGTGTAGCTCAGTGGATTGAGCGCGGGCTGGGAACCAGAGGGTCCCGGTTCGATTCCCAGTCAGGGCACAAGCCTGGGTTGCGGGCGAAGTCCCCAGTGAGGGCCATGTGAGAGGCAACCATACATTGCCCTTTCTCCCTCCCTTCTCCTCTCTCTGAAAATAAATAAATAAAATCTTAAAAAAAAAAAAAAGCCTTAAAAAAAAAAGAGAGAGAGTGCTGTACTCCCAGACTGGAGGCCTGGGGTTCCGGGCCTAGTCTAGGCCCTCTCCTAACTTCCCGAGGCGCACGCCCTGCCACCTTTAGGACAGTGTGCGCCCATCTGTGCGGTGGCGGTCTTGGCTTATGTCACTGGTTTCAAAGTTTCATGTTTAATAGTGAAATCCTTTGTTCCAAAACAGATCTTACCCTTATCCTGTTAGCACCCCAATATTCTGAACCCCAATGAAACTTCTTTTTTTTAAGATTTTATTTATTTATTTTTAGAGAGAGGGGAAGGGAGGGAGAAAGAGAGGGAGAGAAACATCAGTGTGTGGTTGCCTCTCACGCGCCCCGCCACCAGGGACCCGGCCTGCAACCCAGGCATGTGCCCTGACTGGGAATCAAACCGGCAACCACTTGGTTTGCGGGCCGGCACTCAGTCCACTGAGCCACACCAGCCAGGGCCCCAGTTGGTCTTCTGACAGCACCTGTAACACTTCACTGGAGGGCTGTACCTGAGCCCAGGGTATGCTAGAGGTACTGAGAAATGTATGCCCACCGAGGGACGTTGGCAGTCACCTAGCCCATCGCCCTCGCCCACTGGGCTGGGTGACTGGGAGGTGTGTGTTCTACACTAGTCCCAGGGGTCCCCAGTTTCGGACGGTGGGAATTGCCTTGATAGCTTCATCCACTGCCTTTCCTCCCTAACTCACTTACTCAGCCCCTTTACCCGAGTTGCCTGGGAACACAATCCAAGTAAACGACCTGTATTCAGATCCTTGTCTCAGAATCTGCATCTCTTCCAACCAAGTTAATATTCTCAAATGCAAAGCAAATAACAGCTGTGACCCCGGGTGGGGGGGCAGTGAGAGCCATGCGGAAACCTTCCTGGGAGGGCAGCCTGCACATAAACCTGGAGCAGCAAACAGATGTTGAAAAGAAAGGGATAAAGCGAAAAGCGCAACTGGAGAGGGGACCTCATGAGCCCAGACACCAGGAGGTAGGACCCTGAGACAGTAATTTGCTGTCCCTCTGTGTTGACCAGGTCTCTCAGTGGCAGTTCTTCCCATATCTTTCCTTTTCACTCAAGACCATGTTCCTCTTTTGACCAAGAAAGTGACCCAAAAAGGATTGTGGTCACTCTCTTATCAGGCCTGTGGTGGACACACATCAGGCCCTTTCCCGGCTCCCATGGCCTCAAGTGACTTCAATAAGGAACATCCAAGTCCTAATGTCACCGCGGGGCAGCTCCCAAACTCTGAGCCAGACAAAGGGGCCCCAGGCAATGTCCTGAGGTGAGAACCCAATGCGCAGGGGCAGTGCGGTGCCAGGAGAGCGTCTGGGAAGGGACCGCAGCTGCCCCCGTAGAGTGGCCCCACGCAGGCCCTTATCCTTCTGAACTTCTTTCTCTTCAACAGTATCCACATACCCGGATCACGGGACAGGATATGTGAAAGGCCCTCACAAACCACAGGCCATAAACAGGCATACTGTTCAGCTGCGAGCTATCATTCCAACAGAGCAAAGCCCTGTCCTCGTTCCTCACTGTGTCCCAGCGCCTAGTCCCAGCCTCGATGCATGGGAGGCGCTCAGTAAAGGAACGAAGGAGCAAATGAGAGTTTGGATGTGTTTTCTAGTTCAACAGTTCAACAAAGTATTGCCGAGGGCCTACTATGTGCTAGGAGCTGGGCTGGGCGCTGAGGAAAGTCACAATGACAAGATAAGATGTCTGACCCTCAAGAGCTTTTGGCCTAATTGGGGGACAACCTCCTTTCGAGGCCCATCTGCCTCCTCCTGGGTATCCTCTGCCCATCCAACTTGAATCTCAACTCCAGGTCATGGCTCCGGCTGTCCGTGGTGCCTGAAGTCCATGGCGGCCCCCAGTCCCACCTCCTGGCGTTGACACCCCGGTGTATTCCCCTCTCCTTGAGTGTGGGGAGGGCCATGATTTGCTTCTAACCAACCGAACATGGCAAAGGTGATGGGAATGGACATGATTATGTGCCTGCAACTCCATTAGAGAAGCTGTGACCTTCTTCTGAGGAGGTTCTGTTGCCCTCACTGCCGTTGATGAAGCAGGCAGCCACGCTGGGGAGCCCAGTGGTGAGGAACTGAGAGAGTCCTCCCACTGACAGCAGCAAGAACCTGAATTCTGCCCACAAGTGTATGAACTTGGGAGTAGATCCCTCCTCCGTCAGGCCTCAGATGAGATTGCAGCACCAGCCGACACTCTGTCACCTGTGAGACCCTGAGCAGAGGACTGAACTAAGCCGTGCCCGTTTTCCTGACCCACAGAAATGGTGAGGTCAGAAACGTCTGTTGTGTGAGCCTCTGAGATTGTGATAATTTGTCTTGCAGTGGTAGATGGCTAGTACATCCTTCTTTCCTCCTAAAATGCCCTCGTCCCTATTTTCCAGCTGGTCAGTCTTCTTTAGGGTAGGCACATGTTGCTTTTTGCCTTCCCAGCATCCCATTCTTCTCCCTTGGGTAACACAATCCAGTTTTCATGGGGGGAACCACCTCCCTCCCGCTATTGGTCGATTTCTTTCCTGTGGGGGCTGACTCTACCCTCTGGCTCCAAATATTGACACATGACCCTGGATTCAGCCAATCAGAATTCTCCATTTATCTGGCCATCAGCAATGGGTTCCGAGAAGAGCATGTGGCATAAACTGGAGCATCCGTGTTAATGCTGGACTTTTTCTGAGTTTGCTAAACTGAGGGAATATAATACTGTACCTCTAGGTGCCATTCGTGCCACTATGCCCAGAGGACCCACTTTGAAGTGGGGCCAGTAGTAGGAAAACAGATTTGAGATATGGATGGAGACAAAGCTTTCATGATATTGCTCCCGTGAGCCCCTGGATCCAGCCATGCCTGAACCTAGACATCCACCTCCGGACATTCTGCTGATGTGAGTCAACAAATTCCATTGTTTCTTTAAGCCAACTGAGCTGGGTTTCTGTCTCTTGCAGAAGAGGAAGTTCCAATTCACATGCTCAATTCTGCAGGTAAAATTCAATAACCTTCCTTCTCCAGGAAGCCTGCCCTGAACACTCCCAGTGGCTTTTCCCTGCTACAGCACTGTCCCCACTTAGCATTCCATTTTATCCTCTCCTGTGGTTCTTCAGGATCTTGAGTGGGTTGTGACACTCCAACAAGATCTAAAGCATTCTTAAAAGAGCTTTCTCTCCTGCCAGGCACATAGTTGGTGCCAAAACCAGTCCAAGATACCTTTTGAGTCAAAATGCAATGTGGTATAGTAGCTAAAAGAAAAGAAGTTCCCGAGTCTGCACTGAGCAATGGAGTGCGTCTGGAACTTTCAAATAGGCTGTAGCAATTCCCCAGAGCTTCGGAGGCAGCGGTTCAGATAAGGGACCAGGTGCAAACAGTGGAAACCAGGCTACCAGAGAGGGAATTTCCTAGAACAGTGGTTCTCAAACCTGAGTGGGCATCAGAATCCCCGGAGAGCTTGTTGTACACCGATAACTGGGCCCGACTGCACAGTTTCTGCTTCCGTAGGTCTCAGACAGGCCCAAGAACTTGTGTTTCTAGCAAGTTGCCAGCATTGCTAACGAGTTCCTAACTGCAGGTCAGGGGGCCCCACTTCGAGAACCACGGGATTCAATGGTATTAAGACAATGACAATAAGGGAGACTGAGAGTCAAGTGTGGAGGTCGCACAGCAGGAAGCCGCCCCAAACCCCACGGGAAGGCAGCTGGAGGGAAAGAGGCCCACCTTCAGGCGGCCACCCCAGGTGCCGGGCGCCTGCCACACCACCGTCCATCGCTCGTGTCAGAACAGGGGTTCGGGGTGCTCCCACACCCTCATCTGCAGCTCAGGTCTCCTGGATGTTGTCACTCTGGCGTCAAACCTCGGAGAACTCCTTCCGGGCGAGTGCAGGGATGAGCGCCACAGCTATTTCAGGGAGCTCAGTCGCATTTGGAAGAAATAAAGCTCAGAGAGGGGAGATCATTAGCCTGAGGTCACCCAGCAAGTAGATATGTGGGTCTGGATTCGAATTCCGGTCAGCCTGCTGTCCAAGCGCAGGCTCTTTCCACAATGAAGCCTGAATGGTTGTTGCAGGGGTGGCCGACATTTTGGCGACATTTGGTGACATTGAGACATGTCATCACAAAAACATCTTGTAATTTTTTTAAAGATTTTATTTATTTTTAGAGAGAGGGGAAGGGAGCGAGAAAAAGAAGGAGAGAAACATCAGTGTGTGGTTGCCTCTCACGTGGCCCTCACTGGGGACCTGGCCCACAACCCAGGCATGTGCCCTGACTGGGAATCGAACCGGCAACCCTTTGGTTCCCAGCCTGCGCTCAATCCACTGAGCTACACCAGCCAGGGCACATCTCATAATGTTTTTAAAGATTTTATTTTTATTTTATTTTTAGAGAGAAGGGAAGGGAGGGAGAAAGAGAGGGAGAGAAACAGCAATGTATGGTTGCCTCCCACATGACTCTCATGGGGACCTGGCCCACAACCCAGGCATGTGCCCTGACCGGGAATCAAACCGGGACCGCCCGGTTCCCAGCCCGCGCTCAATCCACCGAGCCACACCAGCCAGGGCACATCTCATAATGTTTTAAGTAAATTTATGATTTTGTGTTGGGCCACATTCATAGCTATCCTGAGCCGAATGAGCCCCGCTGAACGCAAGTTGCACACTCCTGAAGAGTCTCCTGTGCCTCCTTGAGAAACTTCCCTTTTCCAGAGGTACAAATTGAGACCCTTACCAATTTCCGGACTGACTGGGGAAGAGCAGGCTTGGGCATTCCCAAGAGTCTGGCACAAGTCAGGTTCCCAGGGGACCTGTCTCCATGTCTTGGCGGAGCTGACCACTTCCCCTCTGGGCCCAGCCAGCTTTCTCCAGGTTCCAGTGGCCGGGCTGATACCAGCCAGTGGCCATGACAGCAATAGTTATTGGTCAATTTGACATGCTGCTGACCCCAAGGCAGCAGGCCACACAGCCCAGGCACAGAGAAAACCTCAAAGAAAATCTGCAAGCTCCGGGAGCTCAGGTATTTTCTCTGGGAACTCCCGTCCTTTCTGTCCCTGTCTGTCTATTTATCTCTCTCTCTCTTTCTTACCGCGTCATCTCTGGGTTCTAAGTTGAGTTCCTCTCCTGGTTCTCTGACTCTCGCCTCTTCCTCTACGCCTCCAATCTATTCTTGGTACCTCCGGCTGTGGTTCTGTCCCCTCTGTCTTTCTTTTCTCTCCTGTCTCTGTCCCTCTGCCTTCCTCCCCCTTCCAGGCCCCCCCCCCTCCCCCTGGAGTGCATGCACAGAGAGCCAGTGGCCTCTCTGAGAGGCAAGGCTCCCCAGGGGCCCAGCAGGAAGTGCAGTTTTCCCTTTGACCCTGTCAGCTGGCCACGGGGGATGCAGCCTTCCTCCCACGCCATCCACTCAGGCAGGATGTGCAGGATCCCTGGGGCTCAGGATAGCATGTGCCACTTTTGAGGGGCTCAGAGAATGAGGAGCTGGTGGTGGCCAGGTAAGCAGGACGCGGGGAGACCCCCACTTCCACTGAGCTCCCCCTGGGTGTTGGCACTGGACTAGGTCTAAGGGGTTAGACATCAAAGGTCAGCCTCTTTCCTGGAAGACAGAAGGACATACAAGGGCAAGGAGCTAGGGGTGGGGGTGGCAGGAACTGAAGCTTGGGAGGCAAGAGAGGTCTGTGAAGAGGCGGGGGCTTCCGGGCAGTCCAGGAGGGTAACCATCCCCACAAATCTGCAGGGCTCTTAATGGGGTTGTTTGGTTTTCTTGACTCAATATATTTTCACATTCACTGGGTGACCGTGAAGACAGATGGTGTGTTTGCTGTGTTAGAAAGCGTTCAGGGGTCAGAGCCAGAGGTCTGGGTTCCAACTCCATTTCCACCTTGCTCGGGGCATGACCTTGGACAAGTCACATCACCTCTCCTAGCCTGTTTCTTCCTGTATGAAGTAGGTGTAAAAGCCCTGTTCATTGTAGAGCTATCCTGAGGGTAGTTAGGGATTAAAGGAACCAGGACAGAAAAGAAAACCTATTGTTGCTGTAACAAATGACCATGAACTTGGCTTAAACCACACACATTTATTATCTTACAGTTTTGGAGGTCTGAAGTTCACCCCAGGTTTCACTGTGGAGACCTTACTGCAGTGCAAAGCCAAAGGCCGGACACTCTGGAGGGCTGCTCAGAGGACTGAGATGTGACTCCGACTCCAGAGGAATGTCATCTGCTGAGAGGAGGAAGTGACATCCCCAAAAGCAGAACGGAGAACGAGGGAAGAGAGAGAAAGGGGGTGACAGGAATGGCCGCTTGGCTGTTGATTAGGACCCTGGTGTGGGAGCGCTGGCTTTAGGTCCAAAGTCCATGCTTCCTCGGTGTGCGCGCTGGAGGAAGTGAGCCTCTGTTTCTCTCATCTGTAAAATGCGATGAACGGTTTTCACTATTTCATACACTGAATCAGCATGAGGACTAGGATAATGTTTGTAAAGCATTAAGCAGGTCTCTGCCGAGCTCCATAAAGGCAGCTCTAGTCATCACTACTATTGAGATTCTGATGGGGACTCAGGGGTAGCACAGCGAATGACATGGGACGGCTGCAGACGTATTCTTTGGAGAGGAGGTGGAAAGAGCACTGAACAGGGAATCAGAAGCCCAAGGTTGGAGTTCTTGGTTGCTCTCCAGTGACTGAGGAATCATGAGCAAGTGACTTCACTCAATACTTTGGTTTCTTCATCTTGGAACTGGATGCAGTGAAGCCTGCGGACTTCTGGGTTTAGGTGGCTGGAATCGGATCAGGCACGAGTGCATTTTGCAGGCTGTAAAGTGCCATCATTTTCCCAGGAGCTGTCTGCAGAACGGGGCGGCCAGTGGATCTCTGGGGTGAGGCACTGCAGTCACGCGCTAGCGAGTGCTGGGTGAACGGTTCCGACCATGTGGCCCAGCAACACTTGGGGTGCATGGGCATATTGTCATCTGAGGCTCGGGGAGCTTGGGCGATGGGTTTGCAGAGTGGGGTTCAGGGTCTGGGTCAGCCTGTCTGACTCTCCTCCACCTGCCCCTCCTCCACTGGCCCCATCCCACCTCTGGGGTAACTGAGCAGCCCTGGGGTGGGCCTGAATGCCCACTCACCCCGGGCTTGAGGCAGGTCATTCTAAAACCTTACTGCCAGGAGGGCTTTTCAGGTCTGAGACTCCTGTGGTTTTTCAATGTATCTATTATTAGTGAACTGTTTCTCCAAAGGACACCCTGCCCAGAAGCCCAGTGGATAGAACTTATGAAAGAGGACACTTGGGGTCCCTCCCGACCCAGTCCCTGCAGACCTTTCAGCCTCCCACCTTCCGGTTCCCCACCCTGCGCCCACTGTGGTCTAAGGAGGCAGAGCTGGTTTTCCTTGTTCACACCCCTTCCCAGAACCTCACTTCTCTTCCTCCCACCCCTGAGGCTTAAGGTCGGGGGAGGGGGTTCTGACGTCCCACTGTGGGCCCCTGCGCTTCTCTGCTGGGTACCCTTGGGTACGTTCCTCTCCGTCCCTGGCTTCAGCTCCCCCATCCGTGCGGCAGGTCTGTGAGAACCACACAACTGCAGGGCTGGGAGCTCACCTGGCCCCCAGGGCACGCCCTCCGAGTTCCCAGTCTGCTTCATACAGGCCCAGGCAGAAGCACAGGTGCCTCCCGGGACTGGGCCAGGCTGGGCATCGTGGGGAGACAGGCAGGGCCTCCTCTGGGCGGCTCTGAAAATAGGAGCCCAGCCTCCAGGGCGGGAAGTCCCACGAACTCACTCCCTAACATTCTAGGGCTCCCTGGGGCTTCCGGCCTGGGGAACTGCAGAAGTCGGACCTCAGCCTGCCAGGCCTCAGCGGCCCCACGAAGACTCGAGGGGCCCTTTGCCAGCACACCTGGTGGGCACTGGCAGCCGACGGAGCTCTGAGGCCTGGGCGAGGTGTCTGGGTTCTGACTTCATGTGGCTCCTCTGGGGCTGCCCTGTGCTGAGCAAGAAGAATGGCCCCTAGCCTCCTGACTCAGGAATGCAGAGCATTCTTACCACCACTGAGAAGGAGGGGCAGGGCCTGCTCTGCGGGCTCCAGAAGGATCCAAATTGTTTGCTAAAACCACAGCGCTGGAGAGGTCTGAGGGGAATTGGAGGTCGGGGCTTGGGGGCAGAGATCCTTGGCTCCGATTATCCTGTGAGCAAGGCGGGGTCTGTCCTTAAAAGGAAAGTTATCCTGCGGTGGATAGATGGGGGTGGGTGGGGATGGATGGAGGGGAGGCGGGAAGAGAAGGCTCCCTCCTGCCCCGAAGCCTGGCTCTGGAAGACAGGGCTGTGGGCAGCTGGTCCTTCCCCTCTAGGCATCCTGCCCCTCCCAGCCCAGGCCCCTTCTCACCCCAGCTCCCTCCTCCGGAGCCTCCACAGAGCCATCCTCTCCTCTTTCCCAAGCCCTGTTGGTCAAACGCCTCCTCTCAAGGCCCCTGTTGACTGGAAACACTCACTATGTGTCATGCACTGCATTTACCAGGCAGCCCGGGGATAGAACAGTGTGCCCCATGAGGGCAGGGGCTGTCCTCGTCTTTGGCTGTGTCCCCAGACCCAGCCCAGCCACGCAGCTGCGCTGGTGAGGATTTGGCACAGCTTGACCTGGCTTTTCCAGCACCTCTAAGCCCTCTCCCCTCCCCCCAGAGCCCTCACCCTGAGTTCGGTGCCCCAGGCTTTACCCCCTCCCCCTCTCTTCCCCCCAGGTCCGCAGCTCCGCTGGCTGGCGCTGTCTCCCTTCCCCCACTCGAGTGTTTGCTCAGCTGTCAGCGGGACCTGCACTCCACCTCCACCCCACCCACAGCCAAGGTCAGTGGACCAGCTTCCCTGGGGAACTGGGCCAACACAGGCCCCAACTGAGGGGCACCAGACCTTCTAGATCATTCCTGGATTGGCTCTCCTCTGCCTTCCATGACCCCGATCTGAGTGGTCTCCCAGATACAGACCTGGAGACCAATTTCCATGGACTTCTGTACAATTCAGGCTTCTGCTGGAGACACAGCACCAGCAGAATACATACATATATATTGAATGATTGATTGGTCGACTGACTGTAGGAAATTGGCTTATGCAAGTGTGGGGGCCGGCTTGGTGAGTCTGAAATCTGCAAAGCAGGCCATCCGGGAAGGGCAAACTGCACTCTCATCCCCAGATCCTTAATCGAATCACGGTTCCTTTTGCCATATAAGGTAAGGCATCCATAGGTTGCAGGGATCAGGAAGTAGACATGCTTAGAGGCCATTATCCTGCCTACCACAGCCCCCACCAGCCCTCATCACCCCTCCCCATTCATTCATTCTCTCATTTTTCTGAGCTTGGCTCACCTGCCGGGCTGGGCCTGAGGGCGGTAGCCTGCTCCCGGGCTCTGGAGAGAGGCCACGGTGGCGGGGCAGCCCCAGAAACAGGTGATCATGTTGCAGACAGGCGAGGGACATAATGATGGTCGGACTTGGGTGACATGGGGGGTCAGACCTGAGAAGGGAGGCAGGAAAGACTAGGTTGTGTGGAGGAAGGGATGCCTTGTGAGCTCTCTCGTCCTGGGGTCCACGGGCTGCCCCAGGGGACACGGGCTGCCCCAGGGCGCGAGACAAGGTCTGCTCTCTGCAGTCAGATTTATTCCGACCCTCCCTGGCAGGGCGAGAGGGACTGTGTTATAGAAAAACAAACACACGTCTGCTGGGCAGTGGAATGCAAAAATTCACAAGGTTTCTTAAGAAAACAGTGAAGACTGCCCTGGCCAGTTGGTCAGTTGGTTAGAGCGTAGTCCTGATATGCCAAGGTTTCGGGTTCAATCCCCAGTCAGGGCACGTGCAGGAATCAACAAATAAATGCATAAATTCTCTCTCCCTTCCTCTCTCTCTCTAAAATTGATATGGTGGGAACTCCCAGAAATTCAGTTCTTCTTGCCAATGCAATAAAGAATTAGAGTTCAGTGAGTCTATTAGCGCGCAAGCAGGGTTTGTTGGTGATCTGTTGTCAGGGAAGAGAAGGTGGAGGTGGGGGCTGAAAGGCACAGGTTCAGGGTGAGGCCGGTAAGGGCTGCGAAGGTAAGGGCAGCCGAAGGTAGGGGCGGGAAGCGCACGTGGGCCTGAGGCCAGATGGCCTGGCCCAGGGGCAAGAAAGCCAAGAGCACCAATCCTGAGTCATTTGTCCTGAGGACTTAGATAGTTGGCGGGAGGAGGGGTGAGGGGTTACGGATTGACTGACAGGTAAAGGTGGTGCTAGCTTTGCAGGAGCCAGGGCGGGAATACCCAGAGGTATTGACGGGCTTCCTCCTTTAAGCATTACGGGCCCTTTTGGACCTTTAGGGCCTTGGGATGAGAACAGTTTCCAAGGCTTCCTTTCCCAAATAGTGGAAAAGATACACAGAATTTCAAGGACTGCTGAGTCAGTGGCAGAGAGTGTCTCCGTCATCCTCCCTGCCTTTATATCCCCTCTGGCTCTTCATTCTACCATAACAAAATGAATAAATAAATTTAAAAAAAACCAACAACAACGAAGACCTGAAGGAACTGTTGAATAGGCCTCTGGTTCAGTTCCCTGCCCTGCTTTCCCTCTTCTCCTGCTTCAGGCTCTGCTTGCTCCAGGCTCCCTGCTCCCACCAGCTCCTTCTACAGTCAGGCACTTGGATGTTTGAGAAACTCTGGTGGAATGGAGAGCTCGGGATGAACTAGACAGACTGGGGTGCGTTCGCTCAGTCATTCATGGGCAGACGGGGGTGGGGGGTTGGGGTGGGCAGGAGGAAGGCTGAGCCAGGTTCTCCCTGCCCACAGGAGCACCTGGGGGTGGGGCACCACCAAGAGCTGCTAGGCGGGGCCTGGCTGTGTGGTTGAGCGTCCATTAAGGCCTGTCGTTTCACCTGCCATCTCTCAGGGCCCCTTTCAAGGGCTCCCTCCATCTGCAAAGTGCTAGAGGCCCAAGAGAGAACCAGGTGGCTATAAAAACAAACCCCAGTTCAAATTGAGGCTCCAAGTACTGAAAGCTGAGTGACCTTGGGCAAGACTCCTTTCTTTTTACTGTTAGATCAGGGAAATTACCCACCTTCATTCCTGGCTGAAGTCCACCGGGCTCAGGAGAATTCCCTCCCACAGTTACAAAGCCCAGGTACTTAACCTACGAAGCCCTTCTAAAAAACCCAGAAAAGATGCGACGGTGTCTGCCTGCTCACCATGGTGTCCCCAGCATCTTTCACAGAGTCTGGCACCTAGTAGGGGAATAATAAATTCCTTCCTTCCTTCCTTCCATCTGTCCTTCCTTCCTTCCTTCCTTCCTTCCACAGTGCATGTTAATCAGTCTACAACGTGGAGGGCAGGTGCTAGGCTCAAACTTAGGCGTAACTGTCTTCACTTTACAGCTGAGGAAAGGGAGACTCAGAGAGGTGAGGTGACTTGCCCAAGGTCACACAGCAGGAAACTGACCGAATCAATACCTGGACCTAGTTCTCCTACCACAGTTTTTCAACTTGACCCAAAGTGTGGAGGCGTGGAGGCAAGGAAAGGGGTGGCCTGTTGGGGGGATGGCCAGAACAGCAGGCCATGAGCTGCTGCGAAAATGGACTGGGGCAGCGCACCACAATCATCAAAGGTCAAGTGAAGGACCGGTGAGGTTCGGTCTTCATCCGGTGGGTCACAGAGACTGGAATTTTGTTCCCGCTTTGGGCCGTTTTAAAACTGAAGGGGTCTCAGGCAGTGGGCCGGTCACAAGTACTCAGTTTCCTTACTTGAAAAATGGCACACGTGTACTGATAAGTGTTCAGAGCCCGAGGCCTGGGCCGTGGGGCGCAGCATGAGACCCCAGCACCGCCCCTTCAGGGAAGGGCAGTCTTGGCAAACCATGAGATTATTCCCCTTCTCAGAGCCTCAGGGTCTGGCTGCGGGAAATGGGACCCGTCACCCTCACCTTGCAGGGCCCTTGCCAGTGTCAAGAGGGACGAGTCACGTAAAGCACCAGCGCGGTGTAAGCACAGTGGTGGCTGCCATTATCACTATTACTATATTATTATTGTTATTATTTTTCCCATTAGCCGGGCCTTGTGGGGGTCGGACCCAGCACTGAGTACCACTCGCTGGGGAGTGGGGCGCCCTGTGCACCAGCCTCTCCCCACGGAACTGGGAGCCCTTTGCTTCTGGCTTCCTGGGTGTCTGTGCATGTTCCAAAAGCTCGGGCTTAGAATAGTCACTGCTGAGCCCAGGAGCATTTCACACTGAGTAGCATAAGAGGGAAAAAAAGAAAAACTGGCTGGGAGACAGGAGACCCAGAGCCCAGCCCCAGATCTGCCCCGACTCCTGACGGGCTGTGTGATCCTGAGTGAGTCACTCCCCTCTCAGCCTCGCACACGGAGACTTACCGAAGGACTCTTCGAGCCTTTCGTGTCTGATCTCGGTAACTGGGCCGGCAGACGGAAACCCAGCACTGGGCGCAGACCCTGGGGCCAGCAGGTCCAGTTCAGAACCGGGACAGGGAGTGGAAGCCCACCAGCCAGCTCCATGTGCCCAATTCCTGAAGCCTCCAAGTAGTTCATTATAATTATAAAGAGTCCCGTGTAATACAGTGAAAGGGTCAGATAAGCAAACGAAAACACGAGATGCCTGGTTAAATTTGAATTTCAGATCAATAACAAATCGTTTTTTTTTTAGCAGAAATAGTCCCACATATTGCATGGGACAAATGGATACTAAAAAGCTATTTGTTCTTTTTCTGAAGTTCAAATAATTCAAATTTACCTGGGACTCCTGTATCTTATCTGACAATCCTAAACGCTGCCAAGAAAAGACAAGAGACAGCTCTTTAGGTGCTGATACGAAATGCTCGCAACGATGCGTTAGGGGAAAAAGCAAAGGGAAGAACAGCGTGGACGAGATGCTTCCCTGTGTTAAAAGGGGAGAAACAAGTTCAGGAAGGATGTGTGCAGAAGCAGCCAGAAACGCAGGCTCCTCCCTGGGAGGGGCCTGGGCGGCAGGAACAGGAGGGTGAACGACTTGTCACTGTGCCCTCTTTGTGCCTTTTGAATTTTGTAGCATGTGAATATTTCATCCAGGCGAAAAAAAAATAAATCGGTAAGTAACACAATCGGGCTGTTTTGCTCTGACCCAGCTCCCTGCACCCTTAACCTCCTGCATTCTAGAAATACTCCGGGGCTGGTGTTATCCTTATCAAAATTCCTTTAGGCCTTGGCCTCCTCTCTCGTCCCGTCTGCAGCTCCCCCCACCCGCCGGCCTGCCTGCGGTCTGCTGGAGTGGGATGAGTCACAGTCACACACTCACACACACACACTCACACACAGACACACACTCACAAACACACACCACCAGCTGTTTGCCATTGCAGGCCCTTCTGGGGAAGATCCCCTTCTAGTTGTGACCCGCATGTCTGTAAAGATTCAGGTGCCCCTTCTCTCTCTCTCTCTCTCTCTCTTTCCTCTGGTCTCTCCTTAGACTGTAATTCAAGTGCATTCACCCCTCACATATTGGATGTGCCAGGCATTGTTCTAGGAACAATGAAAACCTCCCAACAAATCTGAATGGAGGGATTACTAGAGCAAAAGACGTGTGGGTGGGTGGGGAAGTGATTCTGTGCATGTGTCTGCAGGGAGGCAGCATCTGGGAAGGCTTCCTGGAAGAGGTGGCACTGTGAAAGAAAAGTGCTTTCCTGAGCAAAGCCAGGGTCTTTGGGAATTAATCAGTGGGTCTTTACTGAGCACAGGGGCGTGTAGAGTTCAGTGCTATGTGCAGGGCTGAAGACAAAACAAGGAGCCACAAATGCCAGGGCCCTCCCTGGAAGAACTTAGTCATGCAGGGGAGAAAACAGCAGTCTCACAGAAGGCCGTGGGGGCAATCCCAGCAGGATGCGCTTCAGTACCATACGCAGGGTGGCAGGGTAAGGGGCCCGGGAAGGGTCACCAAGCTTGTGTAGGAAGGCCTGTATACAACTTGCCATCTCACTTGCATTTTTCAGGTGAGGCTTCAGGCCCAGAGAACTGGGAATTGTCCAAGTCACACAGCGAGTCACTGGAAAGCCAGGACCAGACCCCAGGCCCCTGGCTCTCAGCCTGGGGCTCTCTACATGACCTCCCCCGCCCCTACCTCCCATACAGCTGGAGCTCAGGGTGGCTTCAGGGAAAGCTTCCAGAAGCAAGGAGTGCCAAGAAGCACTCTGCCCCTGAGCAGTCAGTCCTTTGGCAGGTGGCACAGACGGGTGGTAAAAGGTGCTGTCCAGGAAGGGACCTACCTACTTTGTAACCTGGGGTGACTCCACACTCATTGGGCTCAGCTCACAGCAGCTCGCCATATTTTATATTTCATATTTTACTAATCATATTTTATATCCTATTTGAAGCCACCACTCACCAACATAAACCTTAGCGTACTATTTATGCTAGCTGGGGAGGACACAGCCGCCTGCTAGGCTGTCTCACGCCGCCCTCCCGACGGAACCTCGGTGGCACTCAGGCCCTGTTCCAGCAGGCAAATGGAGGCTTAAGGAAATGCCGCGGCTTCCCAGATCCCCAGGCAGGGGGACCCAGGCACAGCAGTGCCCTGTGCCGTTCCCATGGGGCAACTCTGCCCTCTCGTCAGCACTTGCACGTTTCCTTTGCACGCTCCCGACAGGTGACAGGTGCCTGCGACCCCGCCGTGAGCCCTCCTTCTTCCCAGTCACCACAGACGTCCTCTTCAGGCACGGGCAGCCCCTGAAGGCATTGTCAGCCATTTATAGAGGCTAAATTAGTTATCAGAGCCTGAGCTGGGGCTGAGGGCAGAGCCCTGCCCAAAATGACACATGACAGGTGAGGTGGGAGAGGTCCCCGGGCAGGGCCGTGCTCTGGGAGTGGCTGGGTGGAGCACCCTCTGGATGGCCTGGGCACTGCGCCCTGTGTCCAGGTGGCACCGTGGAGGCAAGTGCCCCAGGGAGGGGCTGCAGGGTGACATGGAAAGAGCGCCCACCTGGCTCAGTTTCCAACTGGAGCTCGACCTCCTACCGCCTGGCCGTAAAGGAGCCTCCCTGAGCTTCATGGTCCCACCTGGGCCGTGTGGGCACTGCCACTGTACTGACCTTGCAGGTGGGACGCTTGAGAAGATGCTCTATTCACAGGTCCTCAAACTGGAGGAACGTCAGAATCCCCTGGAGGGCTCCTTAAGCCTGTAAGGCCCCACCTCAGAGCGTCTGCGTCACTTAGTGCGGGGAGGGGACCGAGTGCCCTAACAAGTCCCAGGGGGTTTCCAGTGCTGCCTTTGCATGGACTACCCTCCGCACAAGGAGGGGGTTCTGGGAAAGCTGGAGATCTCGTGTAGTGGCTGGTGGGGGGCGGGGAAGAGAGCCTAGAAAGGATGCTAAATACAAACCAGACACTTTGCAGTGACTTTGCACCCCAGTCACCAGGGCTGGACAGAGGGTGTCCAGAAGGAAGAGCAAAGGCGGCACGTGGCCAGGGCTCTGAGCTCTCCCCAGTCATCGCTCCCGGTAACACAGAAGTCTCCCCCTAACTGCCCGAGGGCGAATGCTCCTGTCCATGCCAGGCCCTCTGCCCAGGGCTGCACGCAGTGTCTCAGAACCTCCCCCCTGAGCCTGTGAAGCGGGTCATGAATACCCCCATTTTATAGATAAGGAATCTGAGGCAGACAGAATAACGGCCCCCAAAGATACTGCTGTTTCCAACCCTGGAAACTGTGGAAGTCAGCTTGCAGGGGAAAAGGATTTTGCAGATAAGAGTTTGGTCTTGGCTGGTGTGGCTCAGTGGACTGAGCACTGGCCTGCAAAATGAAGGGTCACATGTTCCATTCCCAGTCAGGGCATGTGCCTGGTCCCCATCGGGGCAAGCAACTGATCCGGGTACCTCTCGCACATATATATTTCTCCCCCTCTCTTTCTCCTTCCCTTCCCCTCTCTCTAAAAATAAATAAATAAAATAAAAAGATTTTGATTGGGATCTTGAGATGGGGAGGTTATCATGAATTATCCAGGTGAGGGGTCAGCCCTAATCAGAAAGGCGCTGAGTGTCTCAGCCTATTCAGACCATCGTAACAAAATGTCACAGACTGGGGGCTTTATAAATGACAGGAATTTCTTTCTCACAGTTCTGGGGGCTGAGTCCAAGATCAGGGTGCCATTATTGCAATAAAAGTAACCATGGTTATTTATTTTTTTACACTTTATTTATTTATTTTCAGAGAGAGGAGAAGGGAGGGAGAAAGAACAATGTATGGTTGCCTCTCACATGGTCCCTACCGGGGACCTGGCCCGCAACCCAGGCATGTGCCCCAACTGGGAATCAAACCGGGACCCTCTGGTTCCGGCCATGGTTACTTTTTGATAAGGGTCCTCTTCCTGGTTCACAGCTGATGCACCTCCTCACTGCCCTCAGGCACAAGGCCAAGAATCAAGGGATCTCTCAGGATCTCTTTATAAGGGATCTCTTTATAAGGTCACTAATCTCACACACGAGGGCCCCACCTGTGTGATTTAGCACCTCCCAAAGGCGCTAAGTCATCATACTAATTCCATCATCCTGGGGGGCTAGGGTTTCAACGTATGAATTTGGGGGGAAACACACACATTCAGACCATAGCAGTCACAGTCAGAATGGAGGGGTGATGAGGAAGCGGAGGTGGAGCACCTCGCTTCGGAGAGAAGGTGGGGTGAGGGGGCTGCTGGCCCAAGAGTATGGGCGGGCTCTGGAACCCCGAAAACCAA
Organism: Micronycteris hirsuta; assembly: GCA_004026765.1. NCBI lineage: Eukaryota > Metazoa > Chordata > Mammalia > Chiroptera > Phyllostomidae > Micronycteris > Micronycteris hirsuta. The sequence continues at coordinate 4,432 of PVJI01010326.1, read as the reverse complement.
GGAAACAATTCTTACCCGGAGCCTCCAGAGAGAACACAACCCCAATGACACCTTGACTTCAGCTCTGCACACCGTTTTGGACTGGGGACCTCCAGAACTGTATTAAATAAGATTGTAAGTTTGTCTTATTTCAAGCCATTCGGTGTATGGTAATTTGCTATGTGAGCCGTAGAAAATTCATCCAAGACCCAAGGCTCAGAAGGATGCACTGGCAGGGAGAGGACTTGAATGCAGTCTTTCTGTCTGATAGAATAAGCTCAGACACCAACCACGGGGCTGACTCAGCCGCCGCCCAGGTTTAGGAATTGAAGGCAACCAAACCACCTCCCTTTGGAGAAGACAGGACCCTGGGGGTAAGGAGAGAGGAATTCTGCTGTTGGTTAATGTCACAGGGATTGTTATGGGAAAGAGGGCTGTTTCTGGGGAGGCACAGCAAGGAATTTCCATCTATTGGACAAACTCCAGGTGATGAGAATGGCTGCCTGAGCTCTGCATAGAGCAGAATCTTAAGGCTGAGCCCAAGCTCCAGAGAAAGTGTGCTGTGATTGGCAATGCTGATAGGCACACTCATATACTAAGCGAGTGTATGAATATGGTGATATGGATATTCCCCAGGGATGGTCCTGGGTTTGACTCATCTTTTTCTTCCCAAGGTCTAGCGATGTGCCTGAAGCAGAGCAGGCACTCGATATATGTTGGAGGGACAGAGGGAGGGAAAGAGGAAGGGGGAGGGAAAGCAAGGCAAGAGAAATTTCTTTTCAGGGAGGCCAGGACCAGGGCCAATGGGAAAAGTTCAAGGCTGGAGAGCTTTGCTCTTACCTCCTGGTTCTGATCATAGCAGACCCTTCCTTTGGGGTTCCTCCCCTGTTCCCGGCCCACCTGGGTAGAGCGGGACTGCCGAGACAGGGTCCTGTCCCTCCTACCCAGGGGCAGGCCTGGGATTCAAGCCAGGCTGCCCCACTCTATTTCACAGAATCTGAACCTTCCTGAGACACACTTCCTCCAACGGCCACATCCTAGAGGGGTGGTCCCCACACCCAACTCCTGAAGAGTGGTGGAGCTAGGAGGAATCCAGATCCATGGGACTCCTGGGACGGAGCTTGGACACTCCTAACATTGATGTCGTCTCTTTCAGGATCCACAGCCCTAGGCGCAGGGATTGTGAGGAAGGCAGCCTGCCCGTAAGGTCCAGTTCTCTGGCTCGTCCTGTGTTCCAGCATCTCCGCTGGTTGTGTTCCAATAAATACATCCACCTCCATCTTATTTTTTGTAAGATTTTTATTTATTTATTTTTAGAGAGACGGGAAGGGAGGGAGAAAGACAGGGAGAAAAACATCAATTGGTTGCCTCTGGCATATGTCGCTATTAGGGACCAAGCCTGCAGCCCAGAGGTGTGCCCTGACAGGGAATCGAACCATCTGCAGGATGATGCCCAACCAACTGAGCCACACCGGTCAGGGCCATCCACTGCCATTTTCATTCTGCCCAATTATTCAGAGTCAGTTCCCATGGATTGAAACCCAAGAACCCCCAATCAACATTATACAGTCTCTCCAGAAGGAAGAGCTGGCCAACAATCGGAACTGTTCAACTTTGGAAAGATCTGTTTAGTCAGGGACTTAAGAGAAGAGGGCACAAACTGAAAGGCTGTGCCCCCTGAAACTCTTACGTGGAGGCTGCGCTGGGATGGTGTGTGTGGGTGGGACCTTTGGGAGGTGGACCCCCATGCTGGGAGTAGTGTTCTTCGTCCTTTGGAGAAGAGGGAGCTGAGACTTCTCTCTCTCCCTCCCCCGTGAGGACACAGTGAGAAGACAGCCATCTGGAAATGGGGATGAGAGCCTTAAGCAAGCACCTGACCCTGCTGGCACCCTGATCTGGGACCTCCAGCCTCCGGGACCGTGGGGAATGAACGTCTGTTGTTTAAGCCCCCGGCCTGTGGAATTCTGTCACAGCAGCTGCACCAAGACACAGGGGCTGGGACCCATCTGGTGGGAATGTCGTCACATCGGTTGGGTAACGGTGGGAGGGGGGTCGAGACCCCCGTGGCTAGTGAGGCGAGCATCAGATTCCCTGCCCGTGGGCTGTGGGGCCCGGGCAAGTCCCTTCGCTCCCTGAGCCTCAGTGTCTATGAAAGGAGGTGATGAGCATATTTCTCTCACTGGGTCCCTCCGAGGCACACAGGGACAGTGCTGGTGACACACGGCCGTGGGCTTCTCTCCTCTCCTTGTGCTGGCACCGCGTGGACCCGCCCACGCAGCTCCTCATTAGTGAGTGCCTGCCGCGTGCCAGCCACAGCGCTGAGGACGCTAAGAACGTCACCTATAATCCTTCATCTAAGCACAGAGTGGTGGCAACGATCTTCAGTCCACAGACGAGGGCTCTGAGGCACAGAGAAGTTAAGGACGCTATCCTAAAGGCCCCCCACAGGCCAGCAGGGGCTGAGGCTTGAACCCTTTCCATTGTGAGCCCCGATCTGAGCCAGGACTCATGCTGCTCCCCCAGGGGAGAGGCCTAAGTCCCTCCCTGCGCTGACTCCCTAATTGCAGATATGGGGTCTCAAACCTTGCCCCAACAAGCCGTGGGGCCCATTGGAGAGGAGACACCCACACAGAAAAGGAAAGGCAAAGCGTGCAGGGAGGGAGGGCCCAAGGAGCCGGAAAGACTCTGACACTGGGGAGGGCCCCTCCACCTGGATTTCAGGCCCTATCCAGTGTCTCCAGAAAGAAAGGACTAGAAGCCACCACCCTTAATCCTGAGGCCCCAGGGGAAGCGACAAGTTCCCTGGAGAGAACAGGTTCTCACAAGTTTCATGCTCCCTGTCACTCCTCCAGGTGCTCAGGCTCAGGGGGAAGAGGGAGAGAGGGGCTCCCCCTATGTTGGGGTGGGGCAGGAGGCTCCCCACCCACACACACAAGAGAGGGAGGGCGGCTCGGGCTCACAGCCACGGGGTTAGAATGACTCTTGGGTCGATGTTTGTCAAACTGCAGGTCACGACCCACTACGGATCCTGAAATTAATTTGGTGAGTCCCACTTAGAATTTAATAATAACGACAATGATAACAAAATAGAAAAGAAAATACCAGAGTGAGTCTTGGGGAGTACATCGTCTCAAGAAACTCTTGTTTCAATTTTTTGTGTTGTGCCAGTTATGATTTATGTAGATCTCACTCCTAGTCACACAAAAACCTTGCCAGCCACCACCTTAGATCATGCACCTAAGCCATTGTTCCCCAGCAGCGGAAAGTGAGCTGGCTCGTGAGACGCTCTCCAAAGGGCCCCACCTCCCCGTCTCAGCTCCCCACGCCCAACCGCAGGTTCCTGCCACGCCCAGCCGGGGGGCCCCCCTGGGCCTGCACACACTTACACCTCTGCTCCCTTCAAATCCCCTTTTCTCTCAGCCTGACACCAGCCCTGCCTTCCCCCAAGGAAGGACAATCATCCCCCAGGGGGCCAGGTGGGATGACCCCTTCCTTGTTGGCAGTGTCAGGATCTGCCACGGCATTGTGCTCACCCATGGCGCACCGATCAGCTGGGCCATATCAGGGGAGCTTGGCACATCTGGTGGATGAACAAACTCAAGCTCATGTGTAACGAGTGGATAAATGAGTGGTTGAAGATTGAACTGCTCTGGGGGAGGGTTCTGTTTTGGAAGTTCGCTGCTTTAAGTCATCCAATGATTGCTGTGCACCTACTAGGCGCCTCGCACCCCACAAGCTACTGTGAACACTAGACCAGCCAGAGTAAGGTGACTCTCCTTGAAGAATTCATGATCCAGTGGGAGAGACAGGCATGTCGAGCAACCCCCAGTGTGATAAGAGCTTCAATAAAGGCACATGCAAGTGGACCCCATGCAGCCAATGACTGTGCTGACATCTAGGAGGGGCCGGAGAGCCACCGCCAAAGTGCACGGTGAGGTGGGGGTCTTCCGGGCAAAAGGCCAAAACCCTCTTGGTCCTTGATAACATATGCCTTTTTAAAAAAAAAATTATTTATTTTTAGACAGAAGGGAATGGAGGGAGAAAGAGATGGGGAGAAACATCAATGTGTGGTTGCATCTCATGTGGCCCCCCTGGCGACCTGGCCTGCAACCCAGGCATGTGCCCTGTCTGGGAATCGAACTGGCAACCCTCCGGTTCACAGCCCATGCTCAATCCACTGAGCCACACCAGCCAGGGCAACATTTGCTTTTTTAAAACGTATTTTATGCTCTGACTGAAAGGAGGCTGATCAGGGTCAGTGGTCAGTGTTTCTTGCACCGATATTTCTCTCCCTCTCTTTCTCCCTCCCCTCCCCTTCCTCTAAAAATAAATCTTTAAAATCTTTAAAATTTGAAAAAATTTTACACTTAATTACTTCACTCCCACACTAAATCCTAAACTCCAGGAGAGTGAGCAAGGACCCTGCCTGCTGAGCCACGCCCCACTGCTGAGC